>JADLZK010008420.1:0-287642 GCA_015847255.1 Hyparrhenia diplandra | reverse complement strand
ACCTGATCTCCAGAGAACAATTAATACGGCAGTTTGGAGGAGCAGATGTGGTGAACGTCTGTGCTGTGTTTCGTCGTTCGAAGGGACTGCTCGTTAGGGGCGCCCAGTTTTCCGAATGTGAAAAGTTTGGATCCAGTGATGGTTCTTGTTGCTGGCGTATGGCGTAACGGCATGGCTCTTGGAGGCAAGTGGCAGTGCTACCATGTTTTTGACGGCGGTGACGCCTGTGGGGCGATGATGGCGCTCTTTCGAGGCGCTTGTCTTGTTCTTCATGTGGATCTCTCCGGTGTAATCCCAACACCCGTGTATCTGGTGGGGTGATAATGGCGTCTTTGGATGTCATTTTCTCGTTGGAGACGTCGCTTTTTGAAGATTCCATGGGTTGTCGGCCGGTGTCGGCATCGAGTTGGTGAGTCCCTTCCACATGTACCAGGTGCTTCATACCGTTGCCAGGTTATAGTATCCGGAGTCTCCAATCACTACTACAATAGCTTGCTTTGAAGAACGCCCCGTTTACATTAGTGGCAATTTTTTTTTTGGCGCCCTACGCGGCGCTAGGTGCCGGTTACCGAAGCCCTACGAGGGGGCGGCGGTTGGTGCGAACCGCCCTACCAAGTAACGGGGCTGCTGATATCCAGCCGCCCTAATGAAGGCACAAGCAGAGCGGGTTGGGTGAACCGCCCCGCCAGAATAACAAGAGGGGCCGCCGACCCAGAACCACCCCTATAGTGGTCTATACAGATAAGGCCGAACTGTACCCCCTCTCCACCCTGACACCACCAAACTCAAAAAAAGGTTGAGGTCGCCGCCGCCGAGGAATCCGGTGGGTGCCTCGGTGCCTAATAAAAGAATTTATAGGTCGTGGTGTCCTCCTCCCCTCAATGGCGAGCAAGATGGACACGTGGAACACGGCGGTTTATCCCGCTCAAAGCAACGGGGCCTTACGCCCAGCTGGTGTGTCCTCGCTTCGTTACCGCGCTTAATCTGGTGAGCCCGCAAAGGGGTTACAAAGCTCGGGAGGGAGAGACGCCGGGTTCAAGCCCCACGATCGTGGGTTGTGGTGGTGGTGGTGGTTGATTGCCTCGGAACCGATTCATCGACCCCCACTAATGGGGCATTACTCCTCCCTTTTATAGCAAGAGGAAGGGGAGTAACGCTATACATAGGTGGTTGCCCGTGGGCTAATTCCCCGAGGCCGCACCGGCCGCATGTGCGCGGCCGCCGGGATGGTTGGTTTGGGGCGCCGCTTGATGAAGACACGCCACCTCGATCCATTGGGCGGACGTGCCGCTCCCCGGATGATCCCGAGGGGTCCCGTGGAGGCGCCCCTCACGCCCAGCATGGCGCAGGGCTAGCCCTAGGGGCGGGTGGTGGCGTGTCACGCGTCCGAGGGTCCGCCCAACGCGGCACCTTTGGTCGCGATTCGGAAATGAACAAAGTCATCCCGGTTTCCCGCGGCCGGGCGGCGTGCACGCGCCACCGGCCTCGCCTTTGTGTCCCGGCCACCGGATTTGGGAAGTGATCCGCGGTCGATTTGATCGGGCGAATCGATGGCGCCGGGCGCCCGCCCGCCGCCGTAACCGCATTGAATGCAAACAAGCTTCCCCTCCTCCGGACGGCACCTCCCATGCCCGGGGTCGGCGACCTTGGGTGAGTTGGGCCACTTCGCCCGAGGATCTGAGAGCCGGGTCCCCTTCGGGCGAGGCGAGATTTTGCGCCCGATGGTGGTGAGCTAGGCCACCCCGGGCTAAGCGGAGTCCATGCGCCCGGGGCGGGTGAGCTAGGCCACCCCGGCGTGACGGAAAATATGAGTTGAGTCCGAGCCCCGGTTTGGCCGTTGATGACGTGGCGTCATAATTGCCGGCCTTGTAAAGGTCTTTTTGACCTTGTCCTTCGGGAGCATAATGCGCCCGTTAACGCCTTTTTCCGGGGCGACTCCCGGTGGGCCGCCAGGGCGGCTCCGTCTTCATATATACGCCGTGGCTCTTTGGCCCGTCCGTCGTCGCCATATCCTCCTAAGCGGATGATAGCAAAGCCAGGTTTATCGGGGCCCGATGGGCCGACAGATTCATATTATTTGGAGAATGTCTCCGGGTCCAATATTTAGGTCCCCCTGAGGCCTTGGGCTCCTCTCAAAAATTACTCTACTAAGGGGGGTGGTAAGGTTTTCAACTCAAATCCTTTGGTGGGGAGGCTCAAAAGGTAAGAAAATGCTAATCCTACCACTTAATTCGATTTTTAATGGTTAGTTGTGGAGTAATTTAAATTTTGCTTTCCTCTCACTTTCTATGGTGCTTGAGCTTTATATGGAGCAAAGTAGAGCATAGGTTTGGAAGTGCTAGTGGAGATTAGTAAGAGTATTGAATTAGACCCATTTTTTAGTGGCTCTTACATGTGATTTTAGTGGAGTAATAAAAAATAGGTAGGGGTTTCATGTGTTCATGGTTGATGAACATGTGTTTTTTTAATTCTTTGTTTAAATTTGTAACAAGTTTTTTCTCTCTCATATGATGTGCAAATGCTATTACTTTTTTTCTAATTTTTTTTTAAAATGATAACCTTTTAGTGTGTGCTACAACTTTGATATTAATGCATTTATTAATTTTAACCATTTAGGGTTTGCATGCATATGTACTCATATATATGACTAACTACACATTTGATGTTTTTTCTTTCTTTGTTGTATTAAAGGATGGAGTACGTGAATGACTAGATGTATGGCACGTTAAGGTGGAAGGATGGTTTTCGTGGACGAGGTGAATAAATTTATTGAAGCTACCGAGAATCATGCGAAGACATTGAAAGAGGATTCAATAATATGTCCCAGGCCGTGATTGGAAGAACGAGATAGCATATAGAGATGTGAAGACCATCGACAACATTTGATTACATGAGGATTTGTTGCAGATTACACAAACCGATTCATCACTTGTGAAAATGTTGTTGGTGACGACGCCGACTTCAAGATCTAGGAGATGACCCCGAAACCCTAGAGCGCTTCTCTCAAGATGTAGATAAGCTTCAAAATAAAAGGAACCCCGAAAGCATGATAGTCAACTACGCTGATGATGATGGTTGGCATAGTATGGACACAAATGTCGCTTGATGGTACGGGGAAAGGTGATGTTGATGATGATGTCGTAGCACGGAAGGGGATGAAGATGACGATGATTATTTGGACGAAATTCTTAATGCCATTGGACCGTAAATATTGCTGGAAGAGCGTGAAAGGTATAGAGAACCTAGAGAGAGTGAGAGCAAAGATCGAAGGAAACCGTGTATGGTGTTGAAAAAGGTTGTCCGACACAATCGGATGCTACTACGCTTTTGTGCGTGAGCTATTGATCTTGAAGGCTAAGTACGGTTGGTCGGACCGTAGTTTCAGTGATATGTTGTGTCTCTTGTCATGGTTGCCGCCACAACCAAACTCGCACCGATCAATACCTACCAAGCAAAAAAAAGGTTATAAGTCCATTAACAATGAGTGTTGAAAAGATCCATGCATGCCGCAACCACCGGATCGCTATATGTGTTGATGTCGGCCTCGCCGTGGGTTTTGGATTCAAGCACACCCCGACCGCATATTATTCCAACTTCATAGCGATTCTCAAATCGTATAAATAACGACAATCCTCTTATATGATTGAATATAACCTCCTAACTTTTTTTTTTTAGATACTAACATGTTGTATTTGTGAATATCAATTTCAACAGGGCATATCGTTGGTATGTTAAAAAGTTGAATGGGAGACATCTTCCCCGCAATGAAGGGTGAGTCGCGGGCCAAAAACGTAACTTGTGTAAGTATGACCTACCTCAAGATCGCATAATCTCAAATGCATTTGCTAACAATTTTATATACACAAAGGTGCCAAGAAAAAGCCCTGGAAGTGTTCACTATGGATATTACGTGATGCATGGCGATGAGTAAATGCCCTTTTCGCACTGAGACACCCGGACTTGGGTATATATGCCCATTCCTTTCTCTCTATGTATATGCTCACTATGTGTTTCTATATATAGGCTAACTTTTTCTTATATCCTAATTGTGTAGGCGAGACGCCGTGTAGGGAAATCAGGGACCCTTACCGAGATGATGACCTCTTGGAACTCGTGGGTGGCCTTTTGTGACTTCATATTAGATCATGCTATACATCCAAAAGGTTGCTACCTTGATCGTTCTTCGAAGTTGTAGAATAATCCAAAGTTACAACATTTTCGTGAGTGGGAAAGGCTAGCAATAGGGAGGTGAACTAAGAGATGAGATTTAACTTGTAACTTATGTGAATAATGAATGTTTATTATAAGATTGAATAATGGAGATGATACTTTGTGAGTTATGTGAATTATAGATGTTTATTGAATATAATATGTATATATATTATGAGAATTGTGAATTATAAATGTTTATAGAGGCGGCTATATATATTTTAGTTTTGAATTTTTTTGGCACCAAATCCAAAGTAGGGGCGTTTTTAGATTCAACCGCCCTACAGCCTTTTCCTTTTAGGGGCGTTTTTAGACGAACCCGCCTACGAAAGATTTCTTGAGTAGGGGCGGTTTTAGATTGAGCGCTTCTAATGAAAGCCACAAAGAGGGGCGGTTGTTGTTAGTAGCCGCCTTACAAAGGACCACAAATAGGGGCAGCTTTTAGGGAATCTGCCCTACAAGGTTGCCACCGTAGGAACAGAGTTAGGGGCGGTTTTCAAAACCGCCTCTACCGCTCCAAACGAGCCACCCCTATAGAAGCTATCAGAGTAGTGAATGGTGGTCGGCGGCCCCACGATCTTTCGCCTAGATCCGAGAGACGTGTTTTGGCGGCGATTTATTGACTTGGTGGTTAGATCCTTTGGGTGATGGCTTCACAGGGGCAAGTCGAGAGTTCCTTATTAGAGATGTAATTTTTTTCATTGTTTTTTAGTTGTACCAAGTGTTGTCATGCGGCGGGGTCTTACTTGTATCACTGACTACCTTTTGCAATAATTTTACCTAATGCATCCTCGTGAGAGGATGACTGAAACCGAAATATATTTTCCATTATCTAAAAGAACGTGCTCTTTCCACTCCAAATTATAATTATAATCAGAGGTACTATAACACCTTTTGTTTTTTCTTTCTTCAGTTTTTTCTATATGTCTAGTCCTGGTGTATATCTAATTGTAACAAATCAAAATCATATACAACTATGCGAGAGTATAAGAATTACTTCAAATATAGAAAATTTTTTAATAAGACGAGTACTCAAACGTCGAGAAAAAAAAGTCAACAGTCATAAATTTCAGAATGCAGGGAGTACATGACGTTAGGACAAACAACTTTAGGCCGGTTCAAAAAATTGTATGAAACGTCAACTATTTAAGAAAAAGAGGTAGTAGTTTTATAAACTACTTTGCTGGGTAGAACTCCCCTATAAATATACCTTTGGTATTAATAAGGCTTATTGTAGACAAGACTTATCAAATCTATCATGGATAAACATTCCTTTAATTTATAGATTGCTAGAAGAATATGTCTTTTAAAAAGTTACCTCATTATGTTTAATTTACTCGATAATTAAAACAACATCATACATAATGTATAGTAGTTGGCTCCAGATATACTCCGATCCACGTTTTGGCAGTTTAGATTAAGTTGGCTTGACCTAAGACCAACAAGTGTTAAGAAGCTTCTTCTTCCTGCTTCTTGTTGCTCGCCTGTCCCGTCACCATCTCGTCCTGGGCCTGTCCTTCGTCATGCGAGCTCTCCTCTCCAGTCTCCAATATCGGTCCGTTATCTGAGCCCTCTTCCTCAATCTCATCCTTGGTCTGTCCTCCCCATCCAAGCACTCCAAGCCACAATCTCGTCCTCAATTTGTCCTCCATCCTCCAAGCTCTGATTTGCAAAAGTTACGCAAAGTAGATCAGAAATAGGTGGGACAGGCAACAAAAAGAAGTTTCTATAGAAATAGAATGCATAAAAGATCTGGCTTACCTGTGCTCGGCGGCTGGCCGATACATCAGTCGACTCCTCTCGTGTCTTAGCCAAGGCAAGCTTGTTCGCAGTCACAAAACGGGCAATGTCATATGCGTTTGTTTTGCGTCCATCTAGTACATGGCACATTGTTTCAGTACATAAATACAACCCAGCAGTACGTAAATACAAAATACATGACAAACTGGTGGAGGAAAATTCTGAACTTGAGATGAAGATATATACGTACCGTATAAGGTGAACTTCTTTTTGTTCAAGAATACTACCAGCATCTCCATCTCCATATTAGTCGTCAGTATCCCGGAACCAATGCAGAACTTCTCAGCTAACATATAATCAGGAATCTGGTAAAACGGAACACCATCTTCCAGCCTTGACGCAGCAGCAAGAACTACGTCAAACCAATCACCACCGCGCACCTGTAAAAAAAGAGGACAGTACAAGGTGTTAAAATAGTCTTGAAGCAAAGCTGTAAACATACAACTATCATCATTGTTAAACTGAATAATGAAGGACTGTTTGGAAGAGGGGTCATAAGAAGTAAGTAGATCCTTAGATTTATAATTAGTAGGGAAAAAAATGTGAACTAAATACTGAAAACTTGTAGACCAGTCCCACTCTCCTTAGAAGAATCAGACTTTAAGTGGATTTGAAATGGGGGAAATTAAAGGCGTATAGGAATTTTGCAGAAGAAAGGAAAGAGGGTAGTAGTATTTTGGTGTATCTGTTGGATTGAAGTAGTAGTACGGTGCTCAAGAACTAATAAGTAGTATAATGGGAAGAGGAGAAAGAAAGGGTTCGTACAATACAACCACCCGCGATGCCGATGACGGCGCCGTGGTCATTTTCTTTGAGCACCTTCTCCAAGTCCTCAGCAGTGGCGAGGATGTGCAGGTTCTTCTCGAATTTCCACTCACGAATGTCAATGTGGTAGAGCAAAGCCCAGAGATGGGTGATGAACTCTCCACCCTGTGCGAGGCACCGCATGTGCGCCAACCCGTTGCCATACGGCGCCGCGTAGACCAACAGCCGGACCCACACATGCATTAGCCTCCCCCAGGGGTCAGAGCAACGCATTGCGCCATGTAGCGGAGGGTGGTCACCCAGAAGCACCTTTGCCAGACACACGCCACCCAAAACGACTTTCATACGAGAGCAACCATCTTTCAAATTAAACAGGGCGCCGAAATCACATTTTAGATCTGTCCAAATTTTAGGGTCTGACATTGCCGCCAAGATTCTGTTCTTGTCCCGAAGCAGAACCCTCCTTCGCTTCCCCACAAATTCAATGTACGCCTTCGTCGACTCCGAAACCGGCCCAGGGAGTAACTCCGGCGCTGACACCACCAAGTGAACGCAATACTTGACAGAGCGTTCGCCACGCGCCGATTCCGGTTCTTCTCATCCCTTTCTGCTGCTTCTTTCAGACAACCATCCTGCTTCTCCTGCTCCTGCTCTGCTAGTTCACAGAACCATGTCGCAGCGTGCCACAGCATAACACACCTCGCATATCTGTAACCAGGCGACTGGCTCTGTATTGTATAATCCTCGGAGGAGTAGGGAAGACAACATTTGATAGTTGGATGGTTTAAACAAGAGGGTAACCAAATCCCATCTATCCTGTCGGTCTGGATCTTACCAAGAAAATCGACAACGGATTCTTTCACCTCGACCTCCAACCTAACGGCACCCTTTTTGTTGGTGTCGTTTCCCAACAGTTCCCAGAAAACCTCCCATACGTAGTCCACTCCAAGCGTCTTATAGCCACTTGTAAACAAGCTAACACATTTCTTGTAAACAACCTTGACGTACTTGTACACTATTGGGACTATTCTGCACCTTCCTTCACCTTTTTCTTCTTCCTCATCAGTAAATTCACCTTTTTCTTCTTCCTCAACAGTTAATCTCCCTTCAGGTAGCATTGAATATTGGCCGATCTTATTTTGCCACAGGTTTTTGTCAAACCAATTAGTGCTGGTAGCTACTAACACTTTCAATCTCATCCACCATGCCCACCAGCATGGAATTTCATAGCCACAATGGTGACTGTTCCTGGCATACGCGCAGACAATGGCGACTCTCGCCCAGTTTGATGTCCAGCACCGAATCAAGTGCATCAACTGCAACAGCCCAAGGGACACCAATATGAAGAAAGTCATAACAAGATCTGCAGTCGTGGTGTCCACAGCCTTGGTGCAATCACAAGCACCAATACTGTTGTGGTTATTAGTCCTCCTCATTGTCCCAGCTGAAATTGCAGTTTCTACCCCAACAAAACATATCCCAATGAATGAAGCCAGTGCCCACAAACTAGAAGTTTTTGCTTGATAGTAGTGAAAGAATGAGTTACCAGTAAAAAACACCTCAAACACAAAGGCTAACTCAATCTCAATCACCTCCAAGGCCCACTTGTAGTTGATGTCCTTCAGGGCACTAGGATCTGCTATAGGTGTACCATAACCCAGCCCAAGAAAATGCTGTTGCAATTCATGAGACAGACACAAGGCAACACACACATTATAACAGGACGATAGCTCATACTTCTTTTGCCTCTTTAAATAGTATATCCACTTCAGCCAGACTAACTGGTCTCCGATGGCAGTGCCAATCGGAATAATCGATAAATTTGTTACGTCGTGTAGATACCGAAAATTCACTGACGGTGGCATAATGATGCCTTAAAACTTCAACATACCCACCCTCATGATCATACCCACCCTCATGATCTGCTTGTAGTAACATCTTTCGTATCCTGCTTTGTTGCGCAAGTGCCAATGACCCATGAAAACCCTTGATCAAAGTGATGGCAGACAGCATGATGATGGATACCCTACCAACATCATTGGAAGTGGTTGAGATACTCATCAGCAGGACATATCCAAAGTTGAGACAAATCCCATATGCTATCTTTGAGAGCGGACCCTTGTAATCATGACCACTGTAGGCGGTGACTGGATCAATACAGACAAAGAGGCTGAACAAGGACACGGTCCATATTGGGTACATCTCACTCTTAACCGATGAAGATTGCATTAGACCAATGCTGTAGGTCCCAAGAGAAAGGGATAATGCATGTGCAGCAAAAAATCCCTTTTGGACAATCCAGCGATTGGACCAGCGGCGACATGACCCAAAGGCAGCAAGGAAGACACTGATGATGATGGCCACCACTGTCGCTGCCTGGATACGGAGCACCGTCCCCCTTGGGTTCTTCCACAGATGTCCGAAATGATGCATGGAGACAGTTGACGTTGTATTTCCCAAGTGCAGCACCATATTTCCCATGCGGCGATAATCCATCTAAATGAACGGAAAAACATGTGTTGTAAGGCAAGGTGCCACCATATATAAGATATAGTCGCCGCCGCCGCCGCCGCCATCATCATCATCATCATCATCATCATCATCATCATATATATATATATATAGTAATTTTACGACTGCCAATATATACTGTAGTTTATTTTCCTTGTATATGGACTATAGATTTAAGGGTATATATATTAGGCAACGTATGCTATGGAAACCAACTTGCTGTGAAAACCCGCGGAAACCATGGTAAAAAAGTTATCAAGCGTGGTCTAAGTCACCGCAAAATTCAAAAATAGCGTGGTCTAAGTCACCGCAAAATTTCCGACTTAGCCAAATTTTTGAAGAAGATCAAAAAGGCTTTGTGGAAGTGATCGACCCAGCGACCGGACCGTCCGGTCACTCTTACGTCGCGTCCGGCCGTGCGTTCGTCCGAAGCGTCCGTCATCGCGCCGCCGCGTGGGCTCGATTTCCGAAGCTTATCGAATCGACCACGCGCTAGCGATCGGTGTTTGGTCAAATCCGTGCGTCCGGTCGAGGGTCCGGTCGACGGGCGTTTTCGGCGCGTTCGGCGCTTACTAGAATCGACCGGACGCTAGCGACGGGTGTGTCCGGGTCGGCCCGATTCCAGCGTCGGTCAGCCCGACGCGGGCTGTCGGTACGAGATCGAAACCGATTCTTTCCTAATCGTGTTTAGGTCGGTTTCTGGTGATTGGAAACGTCCAAGGACGGTTTCCTAAAAGGATAAAACCACCCTCCTCTATATAATAAAGATGTTCATGTCGATTTGATTCCATCTATATCCAATCGACAAAATCAATCAATCTACGCCTTGCTTGTAGGTCATCCTCTCTACTACCCCCCGCTGTTCGTCGACGTTCTCCGCGAACCGCGGCGCCTAGGCGGCCTTGCCGGTCCTAGGGCAACCCCTCTCGCGGCGGCCCCTCCCGACCGGCCTTCCCGGAGGTGCGCTCGAGGTTCTTCCAGCATCACCGAGCTCTACGCCGGCCCTAACCGATCACGCCTGCGGTGTTTGCTGCGCCAAGGTCGATCGTGACCTTCGTGGGTGTCCAAGGCCCTCTCGTGTGTTAGGCGTGGAACCCTAGTTCTTCGTCAACAAATTTGTTATTTTTATATCTCACAAACGAAGTCGAGTTTGGATAAGATATTTTATACGGTTGTGTACCATCATATCATATACATGTGTGAATTTTTTGGTGAATTTAGATGACATTTTTGGTGTGGTTTCCATGGGTTTTCATAGCATACGGTGCCTATATATTAAGCTGTACAGTACCATTTTTCTCCTATGTTCTGTTAAACAAAAATAAAAATGAAGAGTCTATTTTACTACCCTCGTCAATAAATCCATTTTGTCAACCAGAACCCAATCCCGGAGAGAGAGAGAGAGTGGCTCTCGTAGTAACTTGCTGAATCGCTAAAGATAAAGAGAGCACCGTAGGTGATGATAACAACTCAGGAAATATAAATGTAAAGCAAAGCAATATCACTAGTTTCTGCTGTTGCAAGAAAATGAAATAAGAAAGTAGGCATTTCAAAGTCCATTGACGAGCTTCCCCTCGGACAAAAAAACGGGAATACGTTTCCACTTGCGATTGCGACAGATAAATGTACGTAGTAGTTTCGAGTCACGTACCATGGTTCTCAGCGAAGCAGAGTCGAGCTTCTCTGTTGCAGGAGCCTTCTCCTTCCTCCGGAAAGGCTGCAGGGCTGACTCCTGTGGATGCTTCAACTGCAATTGCTAGCCGAGGTCTATCAGTCTACGCGACACCCTTCAACTGACCATCTGGCGTACGGTCCCAAGTTCAACGCACTTGCCTATTCCGAGACTGATCCAGTCATACAGCCCTTTTCAGAGATAACTTTTGGTAAATAGTGCTCCAGTGGGCTCTTTTAAAGGAAAACAGCGCAAATCTCAAGGATACTAAAGCTATTTTATCAATAATTTAATCCGCCAGGTCTTGACAGCCCTTTTCAGTGACAACTTTTGGTAATTATTAGTGCTCCGGTGGCTCTTTTAAAGGAAACAGCGCAAATCTCAAGGATACTAAAGCTATTTTATCAATAATTTAATACTAAAGCTATTTTATCAATAATTTAATCCACCAGGTCCTGCCCGACCCAGTCAAGACCTTTAGATCAATCAAATAATTAGTGTGTTCCGTCAAAAAAATAGTGTGCTAATGACGTGTGGCAAAGCGATAATCTACGAGTACTACATAAACACAGTCTGAACCAAGTCTTAAGGTTTTTCCAAAATATTATATATAGTTTCAGCATTCAAAATTTGTTCCAAAATAAATGTTGTTTTAGCAACTTTCTCTATCTCTCTCCTCCACCCCTACTCGCTTCATGCTTGGGCCAGCCCAAGCCAGACCAGCCTAGAATGGCAATGTTTGGTTGCACATTTTGGTCTCCTAGCCAGGCTCGTGAAGCCGCCGTACATGGGCTGGCCTGGCTCCCAGAAAACGGTCGTGGGGTCTGTTTTTCTGGACCCAGGCTTGGGCCAGCCCGAGCGCACGCTCCTCGCACCGCCCCCACTCCTCTCCTCCTCATTCATTCACCTCCGCCCTCCGACAGCGCCGGGCCGCTGAAGGCCGACGGCCGTGCCCACCTCCCAACCGCGGCGCGGTCCCAAACCGTAGGCCGCCTTCCTCCGTCTCACCTCACCACCCCGGCCCTCCTCCTCCGTGCTCGCTAGGGCCGTCCGCCGCTCCCGCCTAGAAAACGGCCGACGGCGACACACCGCCCGACCTCGGGCCATGGCGCAGCCTGATTCGCGCCGGAGGCGACCGCCGCGGAGCAAAGATGCGGCGCCGGGCGGCTGCCCGACCGGGCCGGAGGAATCCGCCGGCGGCAACGGCGGCCTATCACTAGTACCAAATAATTTTCCTCCGTGGCGGGTGTCGGGACCAAAATATTGGGCCTCGAGACATTCTCAAACTATGAGGATTTGTCGGCCCGCCAAGGCCCAAGAAAAAACCCAAGCCCCGCTATCATCCCGCACGGAGGGGCGGCCCGACGAACGATGGACCAAGGCCATTGAGCCACGACGCCTACACGACGACGGAGCAGCGACACCTAACGGCCCACGAGCGGCCCAAATGGAGTCACCACGACGTACAAGAGCTTATTACGCCGCGAAGGACAAGGTCAAGGACCCCATCGAACAACGAACCACGGCGCTCCACGCCGACCGCTAGCCAAACCATGGCTCTGGCTCGACCGCGCGTCCCGATTCGCCCGAGGCCGGCCTAGCTCACCGTACCCTCGGAAATCTCCGATCGTCCCGAGGGTGGCCTAGCTCACCACCCCGGGCGCAAAACTCCGTCTCGCCCGAGGGAGACCAGCTCTCCATCCTCGGCGCGGTAGCCCAATCCAGCCCGCCTCGGTCCCGACCCTCGGGCATGGGAGGTTCCGCCCGAGGGAAGGAAACCACCGCATTCACGCGTCGCGTGGATGTGCAAGGCGCCAGCGCCATCGATTACACCCGCCAAATCGACCCCGCCAATCACCTCCCCAATCCGACCGATGGGACGCAATGCTGAACCAAGTGACATGTTTTACGCCACCCGGCACGACGGAACCAAGGTGACACCGTTCACTTCCCCGTAACACCGCCAAAATGCCACGAGGGCCGCACCCGGGCACTTGACACGCACCAAGAACAACCACACGGACCGCCCTCGCCATGCGGATCGTGAGGGACGCCTCACAGACCCTCGGGGTCGCGCCAGGGAGCGACACGCCCACCATCGGGTTTGGACGCGTGTCTTCTTCAAAAAGATCCAAGCCCGCCGCGCCCTCGGCAACAAGACATGCAACCAAATAAGGCCTGGAATTAGCCACCTAGGCAACCTTCCGATGTAAACATTATCTCTCTCCTTCTCCTATAAAAGGGGAGTAATGACCCATTAGAAGGGGTTGGACTCATTAGAAGGGGTTCGATTCTACGAGATTCGACTCAACCCCACGTTCAACTCCCTGGCTCACACGGAGGAAACCGCCACCACTTCCACCGCAACCACGATCGTGGGGCTTGAGACCGCGTCTCTCCCACACGACCGCCTGTAACCCCTACCGCAGCTCACCTTTGAGCGAGTAACACGAGCGCGACGCACTCCCCCGCCGGACGAGGGCCCCGTTGGCCTCGAACCAGGATAAACCGCCGCGCCCCGTGTCCGCCTTTGCGCTACGCCATCGAGGGAGGAGGCACGCAGCCTTACAAATTTTTATTGCCGGCACCCGGGTACCCGCCGCTCCTCGAACCGCCAAACGGTTGGCGCGCCAGTAGGGGACCGCGTGTGTAATCCGTGATCTCCACCAACCCTCATGGCGCTCCACCTTCGTTTCCCACCGCCGCGCCGAGCACGTGCTCCCGCGCGGAACTCCACCGCTTCAACGCCGGCATTCGCGACGCCGGCCACGACTACGAGATGATCCTTCGCCGGATCTTCCGGCCGGGAAGAGCCGCGCCGCCACCGCCGGGCGCGCCCACCATCACGGGCGCCGCCGCGCGAGGCGCAAGGCGAAACCACCAAATACAAAGGCGCTTCCAGCAACTGATTCGAATCCGTCGACATCTCCCCCGGCGCCGACTCGCAGAAGGGCTCCCAGAACCCTAGGCCTCGGGAAGATCCGCACCCGCGCCCACTGCGGGGAGGATGCCCCAAACCCTAATCGTCGAAAACGCTCCGCTCCTGGGCCGTACTGAAGGCGTCCCCGTGAATCCACGCAGCGCCGAAACCTCTGTCGAAGCTTTCGCCAGAGAGCACGGCCGGCCTCCCGTCATCCCACCCGAACGCTACCCCCATGGACATGCACTCGAGAGGAGCGCATCCTTCGGAGGATGCGTGACGACCCCCGCCATGCCACCTCCTCCGGTTCGATTGGGGCCTGGGCCCGGGAGCGTAGGGACTCGCTCTACCATCCAGAGAACAGAACTTCATCCAGGCATTCGCGCTCCTTGCACCGACGATGAAGACGAATACTACGACCCCACGAGGGAATGCTTCAACGAAGTCCCGCCGCAGAGATGGGCGTTCACCGACGTGTCCAGCCGACGACGACATGGACGTTCCGCCACGGCGAGCCCCGGCACCAGCGGCTTCTGCTCCTGTCCAGCCAGTAGCAGGCGCCACAGCACCGCCGGCCAGAACGCACAACTGCAAGACTTGCAGAACCGGATTCGGCCGGAATCCGCGCGACTTCGACGACCGAGCGTAACATTCAACGGAGCAGCCCAACCGTGGACCAGCCCCGAGAGCACCTCAGCCCCCGGAGGCGGCAATCGCAATGCCAATGGAGTGCCACACCTTCCCGACATAGCGGCCCCGTTCAACCGAAAGCAAGCCTCAACGTAGCGGCAAAGCCCATGCTCGACGCCAGATGCCCGAGCCCTCTACCGCCGAGGGAAGACGATTCGGGAAGGCCTGCGGCATCTCCTTGATAGGGCAGCCGCATAACAAGCGGAGAGCTCGGGCTCCGTGATCGGGCCGTGACATCGCGGCGACAAGGGGGAGTCCGGACGGCCGGCAAGGCTCACCACTGAGCAAAGCCGGGCCTCGGCAAAGGCGATCCCGGAGCGCTTGAACGACAACCGCAACAACCGGCCCCGTCTGGGATCGCATCAAGACCCCCGCCAAGACCGTCACCGAGGTGCACCCGACCTCGAGAGACGGGGATCGGCGACAACGAGCACGCTGGGCGGAGGCAGCCCACCTCGCGGGCGACCGGGCGGACGAGACTCCCATGCACGCCGGGACGGACCGAGGGTACTCCCCGAACCCCCCGCCACAGCCTTTACAAGGGACATCGGGGAGAGCACCACTCCCCCAGCTGCTTTCGCCACCAAGCCACCTCGAGAAATATACGGGAGAAACTCGTCCCGAGGTATGGCCGGATGACTATCGACCGCCTGTCGGTTCTTGAGGGCCCACGATGACAAGGTGATAATCGTGAACCTGCCCGCATTCTCCGAAGTCCCGCAGAGCTTGGCGGAACACCTTCCGCCCAACCTCATATCCAACCGGACAGATTTGGTGAGGACCTTCAAAGGCAACTTCCAAGGCACGATCCGCGCCCCCGAAATTCACAGGACCTTCGAATTGCCGAAAAGTCCGACGAATCCTTGCGCCGACTACATCCCGGCGTTTCTCAAGCGGGACCGAGCTCCCCAATGTGACGGATTCGGACGTCATAGGGGCCTTCTTGGCCGGGCACCTCATGCCGAGACCTCGTGAAGAAGCCGGGACGCCGGACTCCAACCGAGGCAAACGAATCGATGGACATTGCCACCAAGTTCGCCAAATGTGAGGAGGCCGTTGGGGCTCTGTTCAATCAGGCCTCGGGCAAAGGGAAGCGCAAGGAAGAGGAGCCCGAGGGATCTCAACCTCGGGAGGGCAAGAAGAAGAAGAAGAAAGACAAGAGCCGCAAGGGCAAAGGCCATGCCGCCCAAGCGACGATGAAGACATGGTGGTCATGCGGCCGACCGCAAGGCCCCGCCCCCGCCACAAGAAACCTTTGACGACATGCTCAAGAAGCCGTGCCAAAACCATAGCTTCCCTGGGCCAAGCATACCCTCGGGAGTGCAAGAAGGTACGCCAACATTTCGCCAAGCTCCGGCCATCCCCGAGGGCGAGGAGGAAGAGGCTCCCGAGGGTGGCGCCAAGGGCAACGAGGAGTTCCCGAAGGTGAACAACCGCTTCATGATCTTCGGCGGCAGCACCAAAGAATATGTCTGTGGCGCTTGGCGCAAGAAGGAGCGTCCGGGAGGTCTCACGCCACGGAGCCAAGAACCCCGGCTGCGCAAGTGGTCGATCAAGCCATCACCTTTCGACCGGTCGGATCACCCCCAAGACATCCCAACCCGGGGGCTTATCCATTGGTGGTGGATCCCATCATCGCCAACACTCGGCTCACCAAGGTCCTTATGGACGGAGGGAGCAGCCTCAACCTCATCTACGAAGAGACCCTCGACCTCCTCGGGGTGGACAAGTCCAAGATCCGCCCGGAGGGCCGGCATTCAATGGCGCCGTCCCCGCAAGGCAACTTAAGCCCCTCGGGCAAATTGACTTGCCGGGTGTGCTTTGGAGACCCCTCGAACTTCAGGCAGAGACTCTCACATTTGAGATTCTTGGGGTCCGCGGTACTTACCATGCACTCCTCTGACGGCCTTGTTACGCCAAGTTCATGGTCGTCCCGAACTACACGCATTCCTCAAGCTCAAGATGCCGGGGCCAAACGGTGTCATCACCACCGGCCCCTCACACCATCACGCATATGAGTGCGATGTAGAGAGCGTGGAGTACGACGAGGCACTCGCCATTGCCGAGGCACTCATCGCCGATGCAAAAAAGAGCTTTGACGAAATCGCGATCGAGCACGAGGCCAAGCGCCGTGCCGAACTTCGAGCCCTCCTCGGGCACAAAGAAGGTCCCACTCGATCCCAAGAACCCGAAGGAGAAGTCACCGACCATCGCCTGATCACTGATCCAAAATAGGAAGCGGTGCTCGCCGACTTCCTCCGTGCGAACGCCCGTGACGCTTGCATGGGGACCCTCGGACATGCCGGGCATACCGGGCCACGCCATCCGGGCTTTTGCGACGCTTCGATGATGCCAAGCGGAAGATCATCGGCGAGGAGATCCACAAGTCTTTGAGGCCGCATTTATAAAAGAAGTATTCCATCCCGAGTGGCTAGCTAATCCTGTACTAGTAGAGAAAAAGAATGGGAAATGGCGGATGTGTGTGGACTACACTAGTCTCAACAAAGCATGTCCGAAAGTTCCCTTTCCTTTGCCTCGAATCGACCAAATTGTCGACTCCACGGCGGATGCGAAACGCCGTCCTTTCTTGACGCATACTCCGGTTATCACCGATCAAAATGAAAGAGTCCCGACCACCAAGCGACTTCGTTCATAACACCCTTTCGGGATGTATTGCTACCTCACCATGCCCTTCGGCCGAGGAACGCCGGTGCAACATACCAAATGATGCATGCAAATCATCTTCGGGAAACTCATCGGATGGATAGTTGAGGCCTACGCCGATGACATTGTGGTCAAATCCAAGAAAACGCCGGACCTCGTGGGAGACCTCGGGGAAACCTTCGAAAGTGCCTAAACAAGAAGGGAGTCAAGCTCAACCCCGAGAAGTGCGTGATTCGGGTTCCCCGAGGGATGTTGTTGGGCTTTATCATCTCTCAACGAGGCATCGAAGCAAACCCAACCAAGGTGGACGCAATCACCAAGATGGGCCCGATCCGAGACCTCAAGGGAGTGCAAGGGTCATGGGTCGCCTCCGCTTCACTAAGCAGGTTCATCTCACGCCGGGAGAAGGGCCGCCCCTCTACCGACTCCTTCGCAAGTCCGAGCGCTTTGCCTGGACCCCCGAGGCCGAGGAAGCCCTCGGCAACCTCAAGAAACTCCCCGACGAACCCACCGGTCCCCGGTACCGCCGAATCCAGGAAGAAACCTTGCTCTTATATCGCCACCGCCACTACCCGTGGTCGGGCCGGTGGTCGTAGTAGAGCGTCGGAAGAGGGGCACACGTTGCCGTTCAACGCCCCGCTTTACTTCATCGAAGTGCTTTCCGACACAAAGACAAGGTATTCGCAGATGCAAACCATCCGTATGCCATCGCACTAACGCTGAAGGAAGCTTCGTCACTACTTCCTCGCGCACCCGTTGCTGGGGGTGTCCCGTTCCCCTGGGAGATTCTCCAAAACCCGAGAGGCCACGGAAGAGTGGCGAAGTGGGCGATGGAGCTCATGGGCGAAACCATATCGTTCCTACCCCCGCAAGGCGATCAAATCCCAAGTCCTAGCCGACTTTGTGGCTGAATGGACCGATACTCGGCTACCCCCGCACCCATCCAGGCCGAGTCTTTGGACCATGTTCTTCGACGGATCCATGATGAAGACAGCGCTGGGCCGGATTGCTGCTCTTCATCTCACCTCTCGGGGTTCACACGAGGTATGCCATTCGGCTGCATTTTCCTGCCTCCAACAACGTCGCGAGAATACGAGGCGCCGGTCAATGGTCTCCTGGATCGCGGGCGACCTCGATCCGACGGTTGGAAACCGTGGGGATTCGCGGTGGTCATCGGCCAAGTCATGAAGGCCTCGGCGTGCCATGACCCAAAGATGGAGGCGTCTCGCCGAGAAGTGCGCAAGCCGGAGGAAAGATTCCATGGACTCGAGCACAAACACATACCCAAGGCGTTATAATGAGGCCACGGACGAGCTTGCCAGGTCGCAAAGAACCCGAGGTACGCAACGTGCTTACCCGAGATCTCAACGAACCCTGGCCAAGTACATACCCTTGGAAATACCCTGGGGGGCAAGAAGGCGCCCCCCCATGGCAGGCCACGCCCGGCAATGATCGACCCGGTTCGACCGGAGGAAGCCGCCGTTGGAGTACCTCATCCGAGATGAGCTGCCCGAGGACAAGACGGAAGCTCGCCCGCTGGCCCGAAGGGGCCAAGTCCTTTGCGCCTAATTGGAGAAAAAGGGAACTCTACAAGAGAGGAGCCTCGAGTGTACATGCGATGCATACCCCTACTGAAGGCAAAGAATTGCTCCAAGACACACACCGAGGGAGTGCGGTCACCACGCCGCCCCGAGGACGCTAGTCGAGAAAGTCTTCAGGCAAGGCTTCTACTGGCCCTCGGCGGTACGGGACGCAAATCAAGTTGTGCGTACCTGCAAGGAATGCCAATTCTACGCGCGCAGGACGCATCTCCCAGCTCAAGCACTGCAAACCATCCCACTTACGTGGCCATTTGCAGTGTGGGGGACTCAACATGATTGGACCCCCGAAAAGGGAGCCCGGAGGACACACTCACGCTCTAGTCGCCATCGACAAGTTCTCCAAATGGATTGAAGCCCGACCCGTGGTGAACCCTCACACACCGGGAAACGGTGAAATTTTTTGAGGATATCATCTCCCGTTTCGAGTCCCGAACTCCATCATCACGGACAACGGAACCAACTTCGTGGGGAAGAAATTCCTTGACTTTTGTGACGACTATGGCATCTGGGTCGATACCTCGGCCGTAGCTCACCCAAAGACCAACGGTCAAGTGGAGCGTGCCAACGGCATGATCCTACAAGGGCTCAAGCCGAGAATTTTCAATCACCGAACCAAGATGGCAAGAGGTGGTACCAGGAGCCGCCATCGGTCCTATAGAGCCTTCGAACGACGAAAAAGCCGAGCCACGGGATTCAGCCCGTTCTTTCTAGTCTATGGAGCCGAGGCAATCCTCCCCACGGACATAGAATACGGGTCCCCGAGACCGCGAGCCTACACCGAGCAAGGCAACCAAAGAGGCGAGGCAAGACTCCATAGATCAAGTTGACGAGGCCCGAGACGTTGTGCTCTTGCACTCGGTGAGATATCGCTGAAAGCTTTGCGCAGATATCACGCCAAGCGGCCGAAACCTCTGAGCTCCGAGTCAACGACCTCGTGCTCAGCCGAAAACAGACAACAAAGGGGCGTCACAAACTCACGCCACCATGGGAAGGGCCTTACTTCATCGCCGAAGTACTAAGGCCCGGACCTACAAGCTTAAGAACGAGAAGGGCGAAATCTACTCCAACGCTTGGAACATAGAACAGCCTACGCCGCTTCTACCCTTAAATTCCGCACTAGAAGTCAAACACTGCGGTGTTTTTTTTCGCCAATAAAAAGATCTACATCTTTTACGAAAAAAGTACTTCTCGTGCAAACCTTAAGGGAGTCTTAGCCTCGTCCAAGACAAGACTAAAAAACTCCTGGGGCTACACGGGGACCCCCCGGGGACCCCCTCCCTCCTCCTTTTTCTTTTTCAAACTTTTTTTCAAGAAAAAAGTTCTTGTGCGTATACTGATCGATTGTTTAAGCCGCGAGGGTCGCACACGCTTGAAAAATCCTAAGTAAGATAGCCGAACCAAGCGGGAGCACCCCCGGGCACCCGTTCCCGCTATCTTACAAACGGAGAAATCCCAAGCAAAGTAGCCGAAAAGTAAACGGACCGCCGCCGAGGCACCCGTGCTCACTACCTTGCGAGCGCATAAAGGCAAGCAACCCGGCCACACAATAAACATGAAATCCGAGGAACGCAACCTTAAAACATAAGTGCACCCGTCAAGGCCACACACTCCTCGGGCGGCGCCATTGTTTATACACATCCATCTTACAAGCTCCAATCTTTTCATGCAAGGAAGGATCAAGGGGCAAGGGAGGCCTCATCTACTTGCGCCCTCACCACCGGCCGAGGAGGAAGCAAGATGAGCAGCGCCCGGCGGCCGCCTCCCCCGAGGGAGGCGTCGGGCCCGTCGGCTGTCCTGGACGCAGCGTCCACCATCTCCGTGTCCGCCTCATAGGTGGACTCTATGGGGAGTACGGGGACACACCTCGCCCTCAAACGCGAGGACAAACCAGTCGGCGGCGCCATCCACAAAGTCATATAGACTTTTGGTCTTGGCGGCGTCGGCGGCGGCCCTCTCTGCGGGATCAACCTCCCCCTCGTCATCTGCCGGGGAAGAAGCCCGTCGCGACACCGTCCCGTCGCCTTGACTCCATCGGAAGTGGGAGCACTCCAGCGCCTCGGGCATGTGCGAATGCCATTCCTGCGTTCGAGCTCGGACGAAGAAATCCACCGACGGCGCAGCGATCATGAGCCGAGGGCCCAACCCTCCGGGTTGTCCGTCCCGAAACGACGGCAGAAGTCCGAGAAGGGCCCTTCCAACCCCCGGCGGCGACTTACGCTCCCGTCCAGCTCCTGAGCGAGCGTGGCCTGCGGTGTTCACGGCCCGGTCCGGATCCCCTCCGCCTCCCAACAACCACCAAGACAATGTCCGGGCGGCTGGAATCAAAGGTGACAAAGCCTACCAGGGGATAGGACGTACCTTGGCACTTAGTTGCCCGCCCCAAAGATGACGCCATGCTCATTCGCAGCGACCTTTGAGCCGGTCCTTCTCCTTCCCGAGGGTTTCCCTCTGGACGCCCGGCTCCGATGCGGGCCTAGGGCGTTGCGCATCTCCGCCCCCCTGCGCCTCCTCCCGGGACCTGTCCCGCCGGTCATGGCCTCCCCAGACCCTGGAGAGACTGCTTCCAGCGTCCTCAGTCTTGGCTCATCCCGAGCCATCTCGCCCGGCCATCTTGTGGGCCTCGGACTGCCTTGACAAGCTCCTCCGCTAGGGCTTTGTCGCCGGGATTCCCTCTCCCCGGCGAGGCGGCAAGCCGGGAAGTCTCGCTCTAGGCCTCGGTCAACTTCACGCGAGTTGCCCATGGGCATTCCAGTTCGGGGCGTTACGGCGAAGGAGCTCGGACCTTTCCCGGACGGCGGCCTGAGTCCGCAACGACAATACTATTCATCAAGACACAAGCACAAAGGACATGCAGCGGGGATCGCCATCAAGATACTTTAAGCGTCAACCTCCGTGAGACGGCCGGTTATGGTCTCCCGATCCTCGCTAGGCCCCGGCGGCCCACCGACGGATACGCTCATGAGTCCTCCACGCCATGACTTGGAGCGATCGTCGATCACCAGCGGCAGCAGACCCTCCGGAGGCGTCACCCAAGGTTAATGGGGGACCGCCCCATGGGTTGGATCCTCGGGAACACCGCATCCACCGGCAACTCCCACGGCTCGGGAACCCAAACCAAGAGAAGTCCAGGGGGCCCCCGAGCTAATCACGTGCACCGTCCCCGTCATGGCCGGCCACGACCGGCCCGCGAGGGCCGCCCCGTGCCCTGACACGTGGAGCAGCCGGGAAGTCGGGGTTACGGGCTCATGCACCCCCCGGGTCGGCGAGCCGCCAGCCCAAGCGAAGACTTGCGCGGCCTCCGCCGCGTCGAAGAGCTCCTTCCCGCGAACTCCCGAACAAAGGGGGACCGCCCTCCCTGGTGGGCGCGCCACGACCTTCCTCGGCGGGCGCCACTTGCTCGACCGAGCTGGTGTCCCATGGGCGACCGAAGTCCTCCGTATCGACACCATCGGCCGGACAAAATTAACCCACCATCGCCGCCATGGAAACTGACCGCCGCGCCGCCTCGGTGGGTCTGGGACCGACCCACTGGGCTCTCGGGCCGGCGCCACCGTGAGGACTCGACGCGGGCCGTGAGGCATCTTCACCGGCCGACCCCGGCCCTGCGCGCGGCGGAGGATCGAGCGCTAGCCTTCGGGGTCTTGGGGTGCGTGGCAACGAAGTGGCCCCCGCTTCCTAAGGCCCGGGCCGCACGTCAAAACAAGGCAACCATACGTCAAGAAAATCAAGATTGCAAAGGCAAAACGAAACCACACGGCCCCGAGGTATGGCCCCTGCGACGAGGCACGGGATGGCTGCGACCTCTGCCGCACTTGACGCGCGGGCCGCCCGCCCCCCACGCCCGTACGCACGGGCCGGATCGACGGGGGTCGCCGGCTCGTCCCCCGAACCGCACTTCCCTCGCGACGCCGAGGTACTCGTGGCAGGAGGCGTCGGTTCTTCCCTTCGGGCCCGCCCGCGACACCGAGGTGCCGACGTGGGCCAACACCAATGGTCCCGAGGACTCGGCCGAGGAGCCCCTCGGCGCCGCGGGTGCCGCCTGCTCCTCGACGTCTCGTGTTCGGGCTCACCCTCAGCTCATACCGAGTCCCAACCGTGTCAAACCCCATGGCTCGGTCTATCCGAGCCGCCACGTCGTCCATCGACGAAGTTCACATAGAACTCGTCCTCCGGGTCTGTCGTCCTCCTCGGTGGTCGGTATCGGGCGACTCACCCCGCTTCGCTGCTTTCGGCCCTGGCGCTTCTCGCGAGCCACGTTCCTCTTCTTCTTCTCCTCCTTCTTCATTGCCTGGGCCTCTGCAGCTCGTTCGAGCACGGTTCGCTTGGCCCGGCGTCCAAAATGCAGTGCGGGGGAGGAGGAGTCCCAGTTGAAACGACCCCCGTGAGGAGGAAAAAGTGAGAACCGCCATGGCAACAATGCACAAGCAAAGCAAGGACACCGAAGCCAAGAAGTACTAACCCGGGGAGATATACCCTGGCCGAGCGCATGGGGATCTCGGGGATATGTCTTGGGCGTTGGACCCCAAGCCTCCCTCACCCTCTTGGCCAAGCCATCGGTGGAAAGCGTAAGGCCTGACATCCGGCACGCGTCAAGACCCGGCGGCAGGCGCCATCTTGCACATGAGCGGGGCGATCCATCGGGCGGCAACCGACGCCGAGATGAAAGGCGGCAACCACGGCGGCGGCATTCACATCCTTCCCCTGGCCGCAGGACCGCCTGCCTCGGGCCTTCCAACCGATGGTGATCCTCCGAGGGGGGACCCAAGTTCCACTTCTGCGGGCGATGCTTGAGGACCCGCCCGGTGTACGCGGGAAGCGCGTTCCCATCGTCGCGGAGGTAGAACCACCGATCCTGCCACCCCTTGTTCGAGGAGGTGAGCTTGGATAGGATGTACCCATCAGCTCGGTTCGGCCTCATCGCCTCCGCACGGACTTGGAGCGCACAACCTCCAACGCGCAATGCCCTCCGTGGTTGGCCCCTGCGCGCCACCGATGCGATAGTAAGGTCCGCCTTGAAGAACCACAACCCCGAGAGGTCCCAATGCGGCTCGATCCCGGGAATCCCTCCGCGAGAGGGTGATGAAGATGGCGGCCTGGGAGATCAAGTTCGGAGGCGGATGGTGAAGTCGACTTCATAGTAGTGGAGGATCGCCCTGGATGAACCGACCCGCCGGCATCCCGAAGCCGCGTCGATGAAGATCCATCGGGCTCACCACGTAGCCATCACGAGGGTTAGGCTCCTCCTCGGCCCAATCTGAGCAATCCACTCCGGCCGCTCTTCGTTGGTACGGGGGCGGAGGAGCCCTTCTCGACCAGGCGCTGAAGTTTCTCCTCCGTCGCCGGCTCGACCTCGGCCCGCGGCTTCGGCGTCGAGCACCTCCCCTCATTTGTCGCCGCTACCCGACCAGCGCCATGGATGTAAGGGAGATGAAGGGTGGCAACCGCTAGCAACCTCGATCACACGAGCGCAAGGCAAGTGAATCTCTCCCCAATCCCTCTCCCACACTATTTCTCTATCTCCCGATTGCCGCGGCAAAGAAGGCAAGAAGGCGATGGCGAAGAGCAATGGAGCAACTATCGCCGCCCACTTCCGTATTTATAGGGAAGGGAAGGCAAACCGCCCGGCCTGGGCAATCGAACCGACTCCTAGAATGGATGGCCCACGATGGAACGGAAACCGCACATCCAACGGCTCACCGCGCGGTGGAACCGTCAAGGGCGTTAATGCACCTTGGCGGTGCCCCCGATCCACCCCCGACAGAGCCACGAGGCCACGTCCCACCGGACTTGAACAGGCACACCTCCTCGAGCGCGTGAGGAGACGCTCGCCTCCCGTCGGGGTAAAACCGTTCGGCCATCCATATCCAAAGAGGCGCCCGACCTAAGGGGCAAAAAGTCGATCCGATGACGGTTCCCGCCCCGGCGGAAACCAAAGCGGGCCCGGCCGACACACCCTACGTTCGCAGGTTGCGGGCTGGCCCACGGGGTTTCTACAGTCGCCTCGAGATAACCCGAGCCGGGGGCGGGAGGAAATGCACAACCCGCTATACCCGGGCCCCGGGCTCTGGATTTCCCGAATGTGTTTAAGGCCCGCGGTGCTCCTTATAGAGATGTCCCATCCGTGGGAGGCCTCTGGCCCTCGGGGTTGGTCCGCCCAAACCCCGGATCTGCTAAGCGGTCCGTTGTGGTTCTCATGGGGGTGAATCCAGATCACATAGCCGACCCTTGCTCCGGCAAGGGGCACGGGCACCCGCAAACATACCCGCTTCAACGCCAACGGAGCACTCCACATTCGGCTTAAGGGGCATTGTGACGTGTCTCCCTCCTCCTCCCTCCCAGGAGGGCGACAGAGGAGTGTATGATCAAAGTCGAGGAGGCCCAGGTCGACCTTTTATAAAGACATAAGCCGCTGGCCTCGGTCGCCCACGCAAAACCAAACACGCTCCGCACAAACAAAGCGCGAATTTAAGAGCTGTTTCAGTCTTGCCAACGTGCGAGACATAAAAAGACCTCGAAGAATCCGCCATTCCATTCAAGGCCTCGGGGGCTACACCCAACCAACTAGCGGCAAGCACCCCTTGTAGACGAACCACCCCGAGAAACAAAAGGCGGCGGAACTAAGAGAACCCCTGGGCGAGTCCTCACTTTCGGGCTCGGGGGCTACCGTTTGGGGACCAAAATATTGGGCCTCGAGACATTCTCAAACTATGAGGATTTGTCGGCCCGCCAAGGCCCAAGAAAACCTAAGCCCGCTATCATCCCAAGACGGAGGGACGGCCCGACGAACGATGGACCAGCCATTGAGCCACGACGTCTACACGACGACGGAGCAGCCCACCTAACGGCCCACGAGCGGCCCAAATGGAGTCACCACGACGCACAAGAGCTTATTACGCCGCGCGAAGGACAAGGTCAAGGACCTCTACTGAACAACGAACCACGGCGTTCCACGCCGACCGCAGATCAAACCATGGCTCGGGCTCGACTCGCCTCTCGATTCGCCCGAGGCCGGCCTAGCTCACCAGCCCGGGGAAAATCTCCGATTCGTCCGAGGGTGGCCTAGCTCACCACCCTCGGGCGCGGCAGCCCAACCAGCCCGCCTCGGGTCCCGACCCTGCATGGGAGGTTCCGTCCGAGGAAGGGAAACCACCGTGATTCAATGCGGTCGCGTGACGAGCAAAGCGCCCGCCATCGACACACCAGTCAAATCGACCTGCGAATCACCTCCCCAATCCGGCTGATGGGACGCAATGCTGAACCAAAGACATGTTTTACGCCACCCGCACGGGAACCAAGGTGACACTGTTCACTTCCTGCACCGCCAAAATGCCACGTAGGGCGGACCACCGGGCGCACTTGACACGCATCAACAACAACCACCGACCCTCGCCATGCGGATCGTGAGGGACGCCTCCACAGGACCCCTGGGGCCGAGCCGAGAGCGACACGCCCACCATCGGGTCCGGACGCGTGTCTTCTTCAAGCAAAGATCCAAGCCGCCCGGCCTCGGCCCGCAGCATGCAACAGCGCAGCCTGGAATTAGCCACCTAGGCAACCTTCCGATGTAAACATTATCTCTCTCCTTCTCCTATAAAAGGGAGTAATGACCCATTAGAAAGGGTTGGACTCATTAGAAGGGGTTCGATTCCGCGAGATTCGACTCAACCCCACGTTCAACTCCGGCTCACACGCGGAAACCCGCTCACCACTTCCACCGCAACCACGATCGTGGGGCTTGAGATCGCTCTCTCCCACACGACCGCCAGAACCCCCTACTGCAGCTCACCTTTGAGCGTGAGTAACACGAGCCGACGCACCCCCCCTGGGCGTAGGGCCCCGTTGGCCTGAACCAGGATAAACCGCCGTGTCCCGTGTCCGCCTTGCGCTTCGCCATCGAGGGGAGAGGCACGCGGCCTACAAATTCTTTATTGCCGGCACCGGCACCCGCCGTTCCTCGAACCGCCGACAGCGGGCGATTTGATTTTGCGTGGCGGGCATTTGAGCCCGTCACTAATTAAAGGTCACGCGAAATCGCGGAATAAGCGTGGCGGACTACGCGCCCGTCGCGGTTAATATATTAACCGTGGCGGGCGAATTATAATGCCCGTCACGGTCCAAGTTTTGAAAAAAAAAAAAAAAAAAAAAAAACGACAGTTCGCCGAGCCCATCTAGGGCCCGCCGAGCCCATCCACGGTGCACGCCGCCGCCACGGGATCCGCCCGCCGCGCTGCGTCGCCGCCACCCGCGCCGCCGTCGCCCCCGCGCGTCGTCGCTTCGCGCTGCTGTCGCCTCGCGCGCTACGCCCGCCGTTATCGTCCCGCGCGCGCAAGGCTGCTTGCTGCCCCGCTCGCGCCGTCGTCCAGCTCGTCATCGTCCCGCGTGCCACCGCGCTGCTGCTGCCCTCGCGCCGCGACGCCATCGCCGCTGCCGTCGTCGTCCCTTCGCTGCCGCTGCTCGTTGCCGTCGTCGCCGCGCCCGGCGCTGCCGGGTCGCCGCCCCGCGTGGGATCCACCGCGCCGCCACGTCCTGCTCCGCCCGCTGTGGATCCGCCGCACAAGGTGAGGGAGGCCGGATGCGGATCCGTCCGGCCGGGCGTGGAGGGGCCCGGCGCATGCAGGGAGGTTGTGGTGTGCCGCCGTGACCTCCCTTGCCCCGGATCCGCATGCGAGCTTGTGGTGTGTGTGCGGTTGAGAGAGTGTGGGAGAGGAGAGAGACATGCGTGAGAGGAGAGGGAGAGCTGCGTCTTCGCATGTGAGGGAATGAGACCGGCGGCTGAGGGAGGGACCGAGAGCGACCGGGCTAGGGTTTTGATGTTGTATATATATGCGAAGTGAATATCGGGCCAGGCATGGGCTTGTTGGGCCACGGCCTTTATCTGTGGCGGGCTTTAAAAACCGCCCGCCACGGTAAATTTTTTTTTGCGTGGCGGGCACCTTAACACGCCCGCCACGTAAAAAATATTTCCCGTGATCGGTCAAAAAAAGCCCGCCACGTAAAAAGAAAAGTTGGACGTGGCGGAGTATTTTTCGTGATCGGGCAAAAAAAGTGCCGCCACGGAAAAGATTTTGCAAGTGCTCGCAAAATCATTTCGTTACTAGTGTATGGCGGGCAGGGGGCGCGAAGGTGGCAGGCAGGGACGGCGAGCTCGCGCAGGGGCGTGGAGGAGGTAGCCAGGGGCAAGGACAGCGAGCTCGAGTGGACGACGTTGGGTCGCCATGGGAAGCGTCGTGGCAGGGATGAGATATGCTCCCTTCCCAAGGCGGCCATGCCCCAAATGAGCTTCCATGCCGTGGACACAGCCGCAAAGAAGTGGAGAAGGTGTTCGACGAATTGCTTGTACGGAGGTAGTCTTGGAGCAACTCCAGGTGGTTTGGCAAATTACACTTGGTAAAAGTTGCAATTTGCCAAGTCCTCAAAATGTTTCCCAAGTTAAATAAAAGCTCATCTCCAATGGTTTGGCATTTTCACTTGGCAAAACCCAAATTAGTGGTTGCATGTGGCATGCGCAAGAGAGAAGCACGCAATACACGCAGGAGAGGAGTTTTGCCAAGTTGAGATTCACTTGGCAAATATGCCTAGTTGGTCCCCTCAAATGCCAAGTCTTACCAATTTGTCAATCCAAATGTCAAACCATTGGAGATGACAATTTACAGATTTTGGCAAAAATATGGAATGCCAAGTTCAAATGCCAAATCACTAGAGTTGCTCTTACCTATGATAAGACACGGTGATTCTATCTCGTAAAAACACAACGAACCAAACAAAAACTCAACTTAGCCGAAGCTACGGTTTCTGAGCAACCAAACACACACTTGTTGGCTCACGGGACTAGGCTCCGATTGCCCCGGCTACGTTTGTTGGCGAGCTCCATCGAGCAACGAATCAAACACGTCCTATATACATCTCTCTTTTCCTAATCCTAATTCCTGTAAAAGAAACTAGTAGTTCCTTTCCAAATTGTAGGTCGTTTTGGCTTTTTAGATGCATTTATTTTGCTATGCATCTAGACATAGTGTATAGCTAGATATATAGTAAAAACAATGTATTTAGAAAAGTCAAAGTGAACTATAATTTAGAACGGAGGAACCGTTTCTATAATATATAGGATACCATACCAAAAAAGTATTACTTCTCAAACCTATGATTTCTATGGAATTGTTCGTACAAAGGGGTATATTAAATGCAGCACCAAAAATAGATAGATCAATTATGGCAACTACAACAACACACAATGTCAATTGAACAGGCCTGTTTAGATGGCAAATATTTGGAACCGAATGTCACATCGCATTAATCGTGTAGCACGTTTCGCTTGTTAGTGGTAAATATCATCTACCATGGAGTAACTAGGCTCAAAAGAACCGCTCGCAATGTACATCTAAACCGTGTAATTAGTTAATTTTTTTACCTACATTTAATACTCCAAACACATGTCTTTTGGTGTATTTAATGTGATGTGATGGAGAGAAAGTGGAAAAAAAGGTTAGAAACTTTAGCCATTAACAAGGGCTGCCAAAGAAATCAACAAAGCCGGCAAACAAACATTAGACTGATGTACGGGCAAATGTATATTACAGTAATAATTAAAAAAATTGCAGGGGCAAAGGCTGTGGGAGCACCAACGACCTTAGCGCATCCGTCGGCGAGGGCGGCGGGAGCACCGGCAACCCTTGCCGCGAGATGCGGGCGGCGAGACCATCGGTGCCTCGCCGGAACTTGTGCCCGGATTTCTCCTGGATGATTCATGTTGGCGATTTGGGATGGATTAGGTGCGGATTGGGATTGAGCGGCGCACCTCTATGGCCCGTTTGGATGCCGGGGTTAGAGTTAGATTGGGTTACTTTTGACCCAAATAACCCAAAAACATCCAAACAGTGGGTTAGATTGGGTTATTTTGGGCTAACCCACCAAAAAATAAGAACCCTCAGGGGTGATATTTGGGGTTACTTTGTGGTCCCAAACAGCCACAGAACCGCACCCGATCCCCCTTCCCTCCCGTGTCCCTCCCGTGCGCGACTCCTGCCTTGGGGACCGAGCGATGGATGCGACTCCTGCCCTGGGGACCGAGCGATGGATGGGACCAGCCATGGGGAGGAGCGATGGATGAGACCATTGCATTCGTCATTTATCCCTATTTTTGTCACAATTTTTTGCATGCGTCAGTAAACCTGTGGCTGGGAACCGTTGCATGACTGCCTTTCGAATAGCAGGCTATAGTTGCATTTTATTTTCGGAAAAATTTCAAATTGCAGGCGTGAGATTATTAGTGTACAGAGGGAGTATGTATTTTCTTATGCTTGATTGAGGACTTTATGTATTTTTTTTCCGATGCTTGATTGAGGACTTTATGTATAAGTGTGACATCGAATTTGTACGGACAAAAAATAAAATTTATCGTGTTTTGAATGATTTATTTATAAGGATGATTTGTTTTGTTATTTGTGAGTGAGAAAAGACCACACAAGAGGTGGCCACTAGATCCTATTGAAATGGTGGTGTGAATGAGACAAATGATTGGAAAAGTCTTCTAACCCCGTCATCCAAACTAATCAAGGGTTAGAGTTCTTATAGGGTTAGAGTTAGAGTTAAAAACTAACTCTAACCTAACCTAACTCTAACTCTTTTCTAACTCTAACTCTAACCAAGTTAGAGGATCCAAACAGGGCCTATATATATATATATATATATATATATATATATATATATATATATCTCCTTCTCCACCCCTAAACTATCTACATCCCTTCTTTTCTAATCCTAATTCTTGTGAAAAAGAAACTAGTACTTTCTATAACGTAGAATACCACACCCAAAAAAGAGTACTACTACTTCTATGACATTGTTCATTTAAAGGGTACATTAAATGCAGCATGAAAAATAAAAAAAATCAGATAGATAAATTGTGGCAACTACAACAACACACAGTGGCAATGAAACAACAAAATTGGTCGATGGCTGCCAGCAAATCAACAAAGCCGGCAAACAAACATTAGATTGATGTACGGGCAAAGGTATTATACAATAATAATAAAAAAAATGCAAAGACGATGCACCATACCCTTGCTCACAGTAGGAGAGGACAAAATGGAGATAAGCTTGTCCACCGCGCAGGAAAACCAGCGGCATCAAGACTTCGGAAATCGTGGAAAAGTTGCTGCGGAGCGGCCGGAGTGGATCCATCAGCAGGGGCTGTGGGAGCACCAGCGACCTTAGCAGACCCGTCGGCAGGGGCGGTGGGAGCACCGGCAGCCCTTGCAGATGCGGCGGCGAGACCACCGCACCAGTGCCTCGCCTGGAACTTGTGCTCGGATTTCTCCTCGGATGATCCATGTTGGCGATTTGGGATGGATTAGGTGCGGATTGGGATTGAGCGGCGCACCTCTACTGATTCCAGCGAGGGGGAATAGGCTGCTAATCGCGAGATGGCCAGGCGAGCGCCCTCGCCCGCGGGAGAAGAGCGGGGAAAGGACAGACGAGCGCGTGGGGAATCGGAGCAAGGGAGGGCGCGCGGCGCTCGAGCCATCGCGGGCGGCGGGCGGCGGCGCAGGCACTCAGCCTCCTGAAAACCTTCCGGCCGTTACCCGAAGGCACACACCTAATGTATAACTAACTAATAAAAAGTTTAAGGCACTCTAATGACTAATCAAACTTACTTTGATGTTTGAATCGACTTTTGGACTGAGGACAGAATGATGGACACTGACTGACATTTTGATGTTTGAATCAACTTTTAATACCGCTGATTGCTAACTTTGCCTGCACCTGAATTATGTTTATTATCTGAATAATAATCTAGGCTGCTCATTTGTGCCCCTTTGAAACATCATCAGGTGCAGCAATCAGAATGTTGATCAGAAGAGACTCGTACTTTCATCAGTCTTGAATCGGCACCTGTTTATGGATTCCGAGCATGCTGTCAAGTGTCCCACTCCCATCACCGATTTCAAACATTCAGAAACAAGGCTAAATACAGACGATGGCCTCAGAGATCTCGTGTAGTTCTGCATCCCCTGACCTTTTTCCCTAGAGTTCTCGTTAGAAAGAAGAACGAGTTTCTCAGTCAGTCGCCGGAATCGTCGGCTGACACGAGGCGTGACCGACCGACCGGGCGCAGAAGCCGCGCGCCACGTGGCCGTCGTCGTGCCGTCGCGCATGCTCGCGTGCTCGCCACCTCGCCTCTACGAGAAGAGCCCAGCAGCCTGCGCTCTCCTTCCCTCGAGGCCCCTCTCTGCTCTCCCCCTTGCTCTCGCACTCGCTCGCTCTTCCTCCCACTCGGCGCGCACAGACGACACCATTGCCAGCGACCGAAGCATCCATCACCACAGCCCCGCTCCCTGCCGCACTGACCTCGCCGCTAGCTCCTGCATATACGCACGCATCCCGCTTGCTAGGACACTTCAGCAACAGCGCGCCGCCGCCGGCACGTCACAGCTTCCATGGCCGCCGCGCAGTCGCGTGGCCGGGGGCCGCGACCACCCGAGGCTACCTGGGGTGTCGCTGGCTAACAATACCATTGCTGCTATTGCTTTGCAGGTTCGATCGATGTGCTTGTCTTTCTTTACTTTGCTCCATCTGCTAGATTGATACAAGCTGCTGACAGATACGATACTCTTTCTTACTGTTTTGATCATTCAGTAAAAGTATTGCCCGCGCTTAAATATGCAACCTGGGTGTTCTGAAACACTTGCATTAATTCTTTAGAGAACTAAAGAGGGATTCAGATTTCCTGCAATCGTTTTCATGATTCAGTCCAGCTCCAGTGCTAATAAGTTCCTCTTCTGTTTCTGTCTGCAAAAGATTTATTATTCTAGTTCCAACTGTTGGACATTGGGTGTTGTGTTTCTTTCTGAACCTCCTGAAACATGTATTTCTATCTTCTTTTTAAATTGCTTTTCCTTATTTTGTGCTCAGTTATAGCAATCTGCATTCTTATTTCTGCATGCACACCCATTTCTTGCCAATGAACTGTGAATTTGTGTCCCTGCAGCCTATCGGTAGCAATGGCACAAGAGAGCTGGAAACAAGAAGAATCTGAGACTGGAGGCCACGCTCCGGATGCCCCAATTCTGTGTATAAACAACTGTGGCTTCTATGGCAGCAGCACGACAAACAATCTGTGCTCCAAGTGCTACAAGGACTTCATCACCCCTGTGGTTGAGAAGAAGGCCATCCCAGGGGCATCATCCTCTGCGGCAGCGGCGGCGCCAAAGCCGGCGGCGAGCAACCGGTGCCTGAGCTGCGGCAAGAAGGTCGGGCTGACTGGGTTCCAGTGCCGCTGCGGCGGGACCTTTTGCTCCGTGCACCGCTACACGGACTCCCACCAGTGCACCTTCGACTACAAGACGGCGGACAGGGAGAAGATCGCCAAGCAGAACCCCGTCGTGATGGCCGACAAGATCAACAAGATCTGATGCTCTGATGAATCCCAGGTTTGCTTGGGGAGGATAAAACGCTGCTGGAACGGAAGGAGGTTTAGAAAACGCTGTTGTAGCATTATAAGAACCAAAATATACCATTGATGTGCAAAAAAGCGTGGTCTAGAAAAAAAGGTCTAGAATGGAGTCTTTAGAACTCTAAAAGACTACAGTTTCAGTCTTCATATAGAAGAAAAAAAAACAGGTAGATGTTCACTAATCACTATGAAGGGCGCGCCGTGCTCTATTTGCCCCGTCGCCTCAAAAGATAAGGGGCTGGTGCTGAAACAACATAAAAGCAACAAGGAGCTCACTTTGCCTTTACTTAATAAATAGAATATATATAACATGTAATGAAAAACATATATATACACAAAATAATAATAATAATAATAATAATAATAATAATAATAATAATAATAATAATAATAATATACAAAACACAAAAAATTATGTTACTTTTTTCACCATCGCGTCTGTGGCATATTCATTTGGTCTGTGGCATATTTGTTTGGGATGATGATCCTAGAGGGTGGATTTTATGGTTTTTTCAAGATTTTTGTCTCCTATTAATGGAGGTGAAGTAATTTGGTTTACTTTAATGAGAGGATACTAACTTGCTTTAGTATCAATGGGAATTTTCCTTATAAAAAAATCCAATCAAATAAGACTTAAATTCCTCGTATAATTCTCCAACAAGGAATAATAGGTGTGTCCGCCCTAGCCCAAATAGGACTCAAAGGAATAGTAGGTGTGTCCGCCCTAGCACAAATAGGACCCAAAAAAACACGTATAGGCCTTTTATTTAACCCCAGAAAACACGTACAAGTTGTACAATATCAGTTTATTTTTTGAAGCACGTTATCCCAAAAAGAAATCTATATCGGAGAGAAAATTTCTGTCCACCGCCCCCTAGAATTCCGGAAAAACGAGTCCATAAGAAAGCCCAATTTGGACCAACAAGAACCGGGCTATTCGGCCCATTTATTGAATCTTCACAAGCCCAAATTTGACATGTTTGTTTGGTATTTTAGCCTTGCAAGTATATTTCGTATGTTATGTGTTTGTTTCGCTTTGTTATATTAGTCCAATATGGGTTATAAAATGTGCTGATCACAGCCTCCAAATCTGTAACGTGAACTATCGTGTCACCATAAGAAAATCATTCGAAGCAATCATCAAATTATATGTGTTGTCATGGATTGGATTGGATTGGATTGGACCTATAGCTTGACTACCACCTTTGTCCGTCGGGCGACATGGTTGTGATGGTCGCGGCGGCGGGATCAAGTTGTCCAAAACAAATGTGTAGGACATGCTTGCCAACTAGGATCCCAGCTAATAAGGCGACCAAGAGACAAGAGACTCAACAGGGGAGACAACGGACATGGCTGAGGGCGGGATCAAGTTGGCCAGCACAAACGTGTGGGACATGCTTACCGACGAGGATCCTGGCTAATAAGGCGACCAAGAGACAAGAGACTTGACAAGGAGACAACAAACATGGTTGTGATGGTTGGGGCGACGGGATCAAGTTGACCAAATAAGAACGTGTGGGACATGCTTGCCGACGAGGATCCCAAAGTGACAATGAGGTGACCAAGAGACTTGAGAGGGAGACAGGGAAGCCCCATGGACATGGCTGTGATGGCCATGAGCGGCGGGATCAAGTTGGCTAGTGCAAGGCCAGCACAACTGTGTGGGACATGCTTGCCGATGGCGACAATGAGGCAACCAAGAGACTTGAGAGGGATCAAGGACAAAGTAGAATACAGACACCAGAAGGCGGCGTCCGTGGCGGTGGTAGCGGCGTCCGAGGTGAGGCGCAGACGCGCCACCAAGAACGATCGTAGCAGGAAGCAGAGGAACAGATTATGTATCCCGTTGCAACGCACAGGCATATTTACTAGTACTAATAAAATGAACCCCAATGGTTCAATAGTCGGAGCGACCATTTAGAAAAGAGATCTCCATAGTCTGACCTTGGCATCTTTGACTTCTCAGTCATTGTCTTTGTAAGAGAGTCATAGGGCCAGCCATGGGGAGTTGGTGTAGAGTGCATTGAACAACCGATCAACCCTATGTTAGAAGCTTTGCCTTGCGCTCGTGAGTGAAGGACTGAAGACACGCCATGATCATCTACAACTACTTTGACAATACCAAACGCTATGTTTGCCTCAACTGCGTTGTGAGGAGCAAGCTACCAAGGATGTGACCAGGAGGCATAAGCAAAGGGATCCATTGAAGACTAGCTGAACCCAAGTTGAAGACCATGGAGAGATGAAGCAGCGCTGAAGCTATTCATGTGTAGACAAAAGTGTCTACTGTAATCTGAATTGCAATTAGGACCGCTCTTGTTGTATTTAGCTATTGGGTTTTGTACCTTTGTTCAAAACTAAATAGCTAAGAACTATTGTTGGGGGTGTGTTCTACGTTGTTGATCCCCACTAATATGTCTTTGGCACAATTGTATAATTTAGGAGTTAGCCATATAATATTTAGCCCCATTTGTGGCCCATAATGGCATTTTTGTAAGTATCAACCTTGTTGTGGGTAATAAAGAGAGTAATAACCCTCTCACCTTCTCTATAAAAGGAGGAGGGGGAGAGAGGGAGGGAGGTTTATCACCCAGCTCCTCATTTTTCTCTATCATTTCTCTCTATTCATAATTTCTCTATTCGTCATTTTTCATCTATTTGTCATTTCTCTTTATTCATCATTATGACTCTATTCGCCAAGTATCCACGAAGGGATTTGAAAGCCAAGGCACAGAACAACAATGTCCTTCTTCTCCTCCACCACAGTCATGTTCACCTCTGCTATCGACACCATCACCACCACCATGACACCCTCCACCTCTCTCACCACCACCGCCTCTATAAATTCTTCCTCAGCCATAACCTCCACCTTTCCAACATCTCCCTTCTCATTTTGCTGCTATATTTGCTTCTATTGCTCGAAACCCTGCATCTTGAGCCCCTTGTTCTCCTCTCCCACTACATCCAACTTAGAGCAAGTGGAATACTAGCAACAATGTCATTTCTGCATATGAAATGAGAATGCTAGTATCACGAGAAAAGTTACAAAGATGGTTGAGAACCTTGAGAATATCAAAGCTAATGTATAGGTATACTTTGTATGGTTTATGCATCCCGAGCCAACTACTCCAATTCCAAGTGAAATGTTTTGTATCACCAATTGACCCGTGTAGATATAGCTGGGAATTGTAAAACAATCGAGTAGTGCTTCCATTAAGATCTGCATATAGCCTTACGAGATAGGGCTCTTACCATGCTGGAGGCGGCGCTTGTTGGTAGGAGCACTGGTGGCGGGATAGGGATCAGCCACAGTCCATGGCCGGCCACAATGCGGCCGATAGGGTTTGGATGAGTGGTCGGCGGCGGAGCTAGGTTTTGGGTTTGGGGCGTGCCGGCGGGGTGAGATTAAGATTAACCAAGGAAGTGGAAGGAGGAGTTTTCGGGGAGCGCCCGGTGGGGCTCGGCCTCGGCTTCAAATTGGGTGGGATAGTCCCCACGGCTAAGCTCGTGCGGACACATCGTGTTGATCGTTGACGTGTGTCGCCTCGGGACGGGATCCAACCGTACGTGCATGGAAGAGACACACCCCTCGGCTCATGAGTCCCGATGCACAGCACGTCGGCTCAGACTCGAGCGCCCGACTCGTAGCCCCCTATGTGAGCCACACAAATCTTTCGTCCGCCGCCGCCACCTCCTTGTGATTCCGCCCTCCACCTCCGTGATTGTTGTTAGAGGAGGCCTTCATCCATACAAGATCATATCTTGTGAACACGGAGGATAGAATCATTGCTATCTTGCACGGCGCTAGGTTGGTCTTTGCCATCTCCGATCCTGTGTTGGGCATCATTCTAAATTTCTAACACCACAAAGAGTAGTCGTGGTGCCAGTGTCCGGGAAGGAATTGGTTGAGGTGGCAATTGAGATGGTCACTAAGACACTGAAGATACAAGGTTCAATTTATTTTTTCCTCTGAATGATATGCACATCTCAATTATATTGTTCTGAATATTCAGGACAAGAAAGACTTTGAATTTAAAAAAAAATTCTGATACTATAAGATGGAGCAGTTTCAGACAATTCAGACAATCACATAATCAGTTTTCATCTTATTTATGTTGCAGTACGGTAGTTAAAATCATGGTTGCCGACTTATCATTTGATCTTGTACAAGCTTTAACAAAAATTGTTCTCAAAGAGTACTAGCTCTGTGGCATACCTAAAGCCAGAAACTGCAAATTATATCTCATTTCTGAATTTGACACTTGAGAATTGATCTACACATTAGGTGAGATGACCAAATTCAGGATGAATGCGCATAATCTTGCCATTGAAGGTGACAGTTGTGTCAGCAAAGAATGCTGCTCAAACTGAACCAGCCTTGTATGCTGCTCCTTGGAGATAGAAGAATGCAGTGGTGGAATTGGACTAGCCTTGTAATAAACAGTAAACAATGTGATTTTTAGCATAGAGATTTTACATGATCAGTGTACCATGAGTAGCATTTCAGTCAAGTTTAGTGTAGTGATCAATTGGATGGATGTGTTCAAAAACAATGATTGTAATGTTTCAAATCATCTGGTGTTTTTGTACTGCAAGCTACTGTAGCAAACTGCTGCTGCCGCAGCCACAGGTCCAGCACCGCACGGTCATCGATGTTTCAGATGCTAAAACTTATACATTGTAAATCGATTGTATCTTTTTTTGTAACACATCCATCATCACACTATAAAGTTCAAAGGGGCTGAAAATGCCTTATTAATTTATTTCAAACAAGCCCCGCGTGACCATCACCAAGGTCCAATCCGCGATCGATCGGATTTGGATGCCGTTATCGTCGAGGAATCTTCGGCACCTATTCGGCGCGCTGACCACCCCTATGGTGGGCGGCCCATGGCCCACCCAGCCCACGGCCTGCCAGGCCAGCGGAGACAACGCCGATGAAAGCGAGCCACCGGCGACGAAACCCGGCGAAGTTAGGGTTCCGCAAAGATTTCCCCTCCCTCTTTCCTCCTCCCGGTTGTAGAATCCATCCGGCCGCCTGGCGACGGTCGTCGCCACGGCGGTGGTCAGCCGATTTGGCGGCCGGTGAACGATGCGGGCGACGGCGAAGCGGGCGGGGCCGGACTCATCCGGTTGGGTAGGGCTAGGCGGCGGGGCGTCGAGGTCAACCATGGCGGGTGTGGTCGGAGCTTGGAGGCGGCGCCGGTGGCGGCGCTAGGGTTAGGGTTCACCGGGCGGGGAGAAGAAGAGAAGGGAGGGAGAAGGCGGACGCCGCCGCCGCCCTAGGGCTCGCCCGGAGCTCCGTGAACCCTAGGGAGCCGGGCGGTGGGGGCGGAGCCGGGGTGGGGGGGGAGCGGAGGCGGCGGGCGGGGTGTCATCGCGAAATGAGGAAGGGGAAAGAAGAATAGGAGGCGCTGGGTGGGCCTTTGGTGGACGGCGCCTAGCATCCCCCCTTTCGTTCACGGCTTTGCTGCCAAGGCACAGCAGGTCAGTCATGGCTGACTCCACAAGCCTCGTAACCATCCAAGTCAAATTGAAGGCGGATGAAACCACCACCACCAACAACCCCTATGTCTCTCGGACATTGCTGAGCTAGTCATGCGAATCCTCTCTGATTTTAGGAAGAAACCATCAATTTTGCGATTCCAATTTCGTGGTCTTTCCTCATGTTGGGTGTCAAGTTTGGCTCCCGTACACATTAAATTGCCCCTCGTATCGATGAAGCCAGTAAAACGGATCTCTTGAATCAAATTTCCAATACATAGACACTTGCGAGAGCATGCTCTGCGTGTCCTGCTTGGGATTAATTCCACGACAAATTTCCAATACATACACACTTTGTTATTTAGAAATTTCCAATACGTACATACACACCTAAACTACGGCCTGGAACCGACTACTGCTGATGCTATTACTACTCTGTGTATCTGTATTGCCGGCGTGGAGAAGCTAAGAACCGAACGACGGAGTGCAGCCGCAGCCACGGTCTACACTCTGATCGGACCGTATGAAAACAAGAATCCCCCTCTTGCAGTTGCAGTTGTAGTTGGCCCGAATGTGGATCCCGGCCGCGTCCCGAACGGCAGCTTCGACGGCTCACGCCCGAAGGCAGGCACGCGCGGCGCCCGGTCCGCACAATCCCGCCGGTCCGCCGCGACGCGAGCGGTCAGCTCTCGCAGCTTCGCCACCAGCTCCGCGCACCTGTCGTCGCCCTCCAGCCCCGCGGTCGCCTCCTGCCGACGCTTCAGTATCTGCGCCGCCCTCGCGTGCTCGCCGTGTTTCGCAGCGTCCCGCGCCGCCGCAATGTCCTCGGCAGCTTCCACGCGGAAGCGTTCCCGTGCCACCTCCACGTCCACGTCCGTCGTCGTCGCTGGCACCGGAACCACCACCGGCCTCAGCACGGCGGCGGTGTCTTTGCAACAAAGATCCACCGACCGCCCGGTTGCTGCGTCCTTGTAAGTGCAGCTCACCTTGACGAGGCGGGTCACGTCTTTGGCGGCGACTGGCAAGCCCAGAAAGAGCAGGAAACGCCTCTCCTCGTCTGCGTACAGCTCGCCGACGTCCACCGACGCGGTGCGGCCGCCCCTGCCGATGATGCTGGTAGGGTAATAGCGGTCGCTGGCCTTGACAACCCTGATGTGCACGCCGGGGTGCAGGCACTTGACCACCACACGGGCGTCCTGCACTGCGACAGAGCGGAGCTCACCAATGCACTTCGCCAATGAGTCCTGCATCACCACCGCCGCCTCCGCCTCCTCCTTGTCGTCGATGACAGCCAAGCTTCCGCGTGTCATGCTCGCGACGGCGTCCATGGCCTCCGCGTGGTGGACCGTGCCGAGCCTGAACATATGAACCGGCGGTGGGTACTGGCAACCGAAGCTGCGGCAAAGCGACCGTGGCGCGAGGCCGCTGTATCTGTTGGTTCTGCTGATGCAGTCGGGATTGTGGTCGTAAGTATGGTTGTGCTTGCCATCCGAGAGAAGGATGACGCTGGTGATGGCGGCGTTCCTGTGCCGGCGGCCGTCCAGCACCTCGGCAGCCACACGGAGACCTCCTCCAATGTCCGTGCCGACTCGGGTGACGACGAGGGATTCGACGGCTGCTTTGGCCTTGGCCTTGCCACCGTCCGACATCCGTGTGAAGCCGAGGATACGGCGAGCCTCGCACGAGAAGGCCACGATGCTGAGCCGGTCGCGGGGGCCCAACAGGCCGTCGATGAGGAAGCTCATGGCCTGCTTCAGCAGCGCCAGCTTGTTGCCGGCGGCCATGCTTCCACTGACGTCGAGTACGGCGACCAGATCTAGCGACGGTGCTACAGCAAGCTCGGGTGCCTTGACGTGCACCAGCACGGCGAAGTCGTCTCGGGCCGTGTCCCTCGCCACGGCCGGGTGCTCGCAGTGCGTCGTGAGCTGCACGACTACTCCGTCGTCGTCTTGGACTTGTTGGTCGAGAAGCAACGGTGGCTCGTCGTCATCGAACACGGACGGATGCGGTTGGGGGCGAGGTGGCAGCGCCACGGACACGCTGTCGCGCCACCGTGCTTGGCAGACAGGGCAGACGCCGCTTCTCGCGCAATCGCCATGGCTGCCAACTAGGCAACGGAGGTGCAAAGTGTGGTTGCACTCGGATGTGACGGTGGCCTGGCCGCGGAACATGCCGCCGTGGCAGACCGGGCACAGCTGCCGTCCAAACTCTGGGATCCTCCCAACGGCAGTCAACGACGGCGATGGCTGCCCAAACATGGGTGTCGACGTTGGAGGCGAAGGCGACCAAAAACAGTCGAAGCAGGAGTAGTTGTGAGCAATAATCGACGGCGACGTCTGCGTCTGCGTCTGCCCAAACATGGGTGTCCGCCGGGATGCTGAGGGCTCGGTGGTCTCGGTCTCGGCCGTCGTCGTCGACTTGAAGGTGTAGGGAGTGGCCGGCGCAGGGGTGGGAGCGGTGGTCGGCGTGTCGGTCCACGGCGCGGCACAGACCGGACATGCGGCGGTCCCGGAGACGCAGCGGAGGTGGAAGGTGTGGGCGCACTCCGACGTGAACACCGCCTGCCAGAGCCCAATGATGCGGCGGCAGGCGGCGCACTCGCCGGTGCTCGTCTTTCTTGTCGTCATGTTTTTCTTTCGTTCGATCTGTCTAAATCCCAACTGAATATCTAAGACACCGGTCCTCCTTCCGTTCGTATTTATAGCCTGGAAAACGCGCGTAGCGTGGAAACAACGCGAGTCCGAGGAGGACGGGAGGTTCCGCGGCAACCGCCAAAGCTTTCCTTGTTCCGTTCCGATTCCGGGGTCGGGTCGCGTCGAAGTGCACCCGGTTTCCCTCCGGTAAACATTAACATTTTTTTAGAAAATGGAAGAATTCTCCGTTACTCGTAAAGTGGTGCCGTATCGTCGGAAACAAGTACATGGATACAACTTAGAATGCCACAAAATATTTTTAATGCAATAAAACACAAGCATAATTTGTTTACCACTACGGCATAAACATTTATACTCAATAAAACTTTTGTAATGTTTTGGCCATTTATATCCACTCGTGGATATAGAGGCCGAATTGAAAAAATATCCTTCTTCTAAAAAATATACTTATGAATAGCTCACATGAAAAATGTATAGTTAACGCTCTAATCAATTTACATGGTATAGATTGTGTAATCGGAACGATTGCGCCGGACGGGCGCACGCCCACCCCCCCCGACTAGCTCCTCCCCGCACGCGACTCCCGTGCCGGCCCAAATGCTCATCGCCCCCCCGGCCCGGGCGCACGCGTCTCCGACCCACCCACCCCCGACTCGCTCCTCCTCCCGCATCGCGACTCCCGTGCGCCGACCCAAATGCTCATCGCCCCCCCGCCCGGTCCCTCGTGACGATGAACGCCGTGACCATGGAGAGCTCCACCCCCGGGGTCTCCAAATGGGTGGGGAAGCGCTCTTGGCCCTAGCCATAGGGGAGCTTGAGCTCGACCCCGGCCTAGCCATGCAGGAGCTCTAACTCAACCTCTCTCGCCGACCATGGGGAGTGCAAGTAGCACGGAGGTGGGAGAAGAAGCGGCGAAAGATCGGATCTACTTTTGAAACATCCGGAACACGCAGTTGAAACATACGACCAAACCAAATGAAACACCAAACATGCCTTGAAATATCCGGGAACAAGTAGTTGAAACGCATAACCAAAACCCGTTGAAACAAAGAAACATGCCTTAAACATCCGGGACAAGCGGTTGAAACATACGACTTAAACCCGTTGGAATACTAAAACATGCCTTGTGAAACAAATGATGAAACATATCTCTAAAGCACTAGAAAACACACCCCGATCTACTTCTAAAACATGCAAATGGTTCAGCTTAAAACACACCTCTGAAATAACTGAAACAAGAAACTGAAACAGCGGCTGCGCGAGAGGGAGATGATGTTGGATCTGAAGAGGGAGCCGCCGGCCGAGGTAGGGGATGGTCAAGGGCCTGCCTGAGCCTCCTTGATGGCGGCGTCGCGAGTCCGGCCGGGCAGCACGCAGCATAGCTCCCCGACGGCGCCAACACGGGCCATCTCCCGCAACACCTCAGGGTTAGTTTGCACAAAAGCGTGCAAAGGCCAAAGGCTAGAGAGCCGTTCGCTCTAGCTTCGCCAAGTCCCTCCAATAAACATGCAAAGGCTAGAGCGAAGGGGCTGGTCGTAAGACATATGGCCCCACAAGTCAAAAAGAGGTGTGCATTATGAACTCGTTCGGCCCCACAAGTCGGAAGAGGTGTGCATTATGAACTCATTCGTTGGACAGAAATGCCGCCGACGGATGGCAAAAAGATGTGGATGATTGTTGAACAACAAGAATTCATTTCCATTTTCAAAAATAGATATTTTTTGTGAACCATTCACGTGTTTCATTAAGAGGGAGAGAACCAAATACAAAGACTAACAATTACATGGCTGAACCAATTAGCAACCTAAAAAAAAAAAAATAGATACATGTCGTTTCTTTGTGTGTTGTTCCAATTTTAGAGGCTAGTTCGCCTAAATGTTCATAAATTCAACTTAAATTTCGTAGCATTCATCTTTATTCCATACACTTATTAGGCCATGTTCACCTAAATGAACAAAAATTCAACATATAATTCAATGCATTCGTTTCAATTTATTCCATAAATTGAAAAGCTACATTTGGCCTCAATGTTCAAAAATCAATTTAAGCTGCAAAGCAACCATCATCAAGTCAGGTTATGTGGAATTTTAAATCCTTTAAGCATTTAATCTCCTGATGCTGGCTGAAACAGTCCAGCACGGCAGTACCATTGTATAAATTTTTTTATCAATATACAGTGTTCGTTTTCTGGATTTTCGAAATTGACTCTGTTCTCTTTACAAGCGAATTTTTTTATACAGTTATTACATATGCCGCCAATGCTATAAAATCGTTGCAGCCGTCTTGGATTGGTGTCATCCCCGTGTTGTAAGATGTTAATTGCCCACGCGTCTATTTCAATTAAACATTCAGAAACAAACAGCAAGACTGATTACAGAGAGCCTCAGAGATCTTGGTGGTTCGTGGTCATCAGGCGGGGCTCCTGCCTCATCAAGAGTAGCAAATATTTTGATCACATCACCGGCCCCTACGGACTACCGCCTACAGGTATTTAAATCCAGGAAAAAAAAAATCTAAATATGCAAACAACTCCACAAAAAGACGCAATAATCGAAGATTCTTAAAAACCAAGAAGCCAATGGCAGCGGCATTGCGAGTCAGAAGTAGCTGGTTTAAGATCTCATCTTTCCGTAGAAATCAATGGGAATCCGATTGATTTTCTTCGTCATCCTCACGCACCATTGCAATCGATGAGTAGACAAATAAATATCGAAAGACCAATCAATCATCAATCAAACAAGAAAAAGAGAGAAGATACGAGAAATAATTTGCCTGCTTTGTCACCGGCGAACCCTGGGATAAGGCAGGACAGCCGGAGCTTAAAAAGCAGGCGGGAAGTGCTAGGAAAGCGCTCTCCCCTTTTGGTTCACTCGCCTAAGGATAGATTGCCCGCCGCACCGGATGCAGCGCCGGACAATTGCAATGTTAGGCAAACCAAATCAAAACCAAACCAAGAACAAACGAAACAAAGCAACGACGCAAACGAAGCGAGCCGAGGAAAACAGCGCGGATCGAGTGTCGGCGATTCAGGTAGCTGGCGGCGCGGCGAGACGGCGATGAACCTAGCTTGCCATAGAGATCGCAACGGGGGCGGCGGCGGCGGCGGCGGAGCGTGATGGAGTGAAGGGGACTCCCAGGCTCGTGTATTTGTAGGCGCCGATGCCGTCGTGTAGGGTTTAGTTTGGGCTCGCTTACCGTCGGCCCATGCTCGTGGTTTCCTTGGAAATGGGCCTACGGCCCATGGCCCATGGGGTAAATGCTGTGCGGCCTATGGACAAGTTGGAGTGTTTGGAGATGGCCATCCTTGGTTTCCATGTAAAAATTCAGATCCTCCTCCCCAAAAAAAAAAAAAAAAAAAGTAAAAATTTAGATTTCGCTATAAGAGAGTGCGAATTCAGAATTGATGGCTGGCCTCGAATCCTCCTCCAAGCAAAGATGTAGTGATACTGTGATGGAAAGAATGAAAGCTGGCCAATTTAAGCCTGTTGTATTGATCTGCATAATCTGTATGGTGTTGATTACTCTGTAGGCAACTTCAGAACAGATTAATACACAGGGTGGAGTGGAGTCTTCCAAGATGGCTGTCATTGGTTTTCCATGTAAAAATTCAGATTTCGCTTTAGGAGAGTGCAAATTCAGAACTGAAAAATCGTTCACTTTGAATCCTCCTGCTGAATGGTCCAAGCAAAGTTTTTTTTTTTTTTTTTTTTTTTTTTTTGATCGGTCGGGGGAGGATCCCCAACCTGATTTCATTGATCACTAGGCCTTAGAGCCAGATAATACAAATAGTTTTCACACATACGTACGTGCATACAAAAGGGTTTACATTGCCTGGGCAAGAATATCACACCATGTGTCTCGGTTTGTCGCGCTTTTGTCGACAAATGATGCTTCCAAAGCCTCGCTTCGAGCGGCATGCTTGCAGAGTCGCTTGAATCGTTGTCCGTTCACCTCGAAATGCAAGATTATTTCTTCTCTTCCACAGGTGCCAACAGCACAGAACCAAGAAGGTCTTGAAGTTGTTCGCAGGGATGTGTAACGGGGGTGTGAGGTCTCGCAGTCTCTCAACCGACCAGGTCTGATCGGTGTCGATCCTCACTGCATCCCAAAACTCCTTGGCAACTGGACATCCAAAGATGATGTGCGACGCCGTCTCCTCGGCTCCCTGACATACCTCACAGATGGCATTGTCTACAATTTTTTTCTTGACGAGGTTTGTTCGACATTGGATCCGCTCACGTGAGAGGAGCCATGTGAAAAACTGCACCCGAGGAGGAGCCTTGGTGTTCCAGACAAATTTTTCCCAAGCATTCCGTCCGCCGTCCTTCTTTAGCGCTTTATACAGCAGTGAGGTGTTCAGGTTGCCGTCTGCTCTGATCATGGGGCTTAATCTTCTATCTTTTGCATTAGTCAGCTGAACGTTGTCGACAATAGCACTTAGTTCTGCTAGCTGCATGGCCGCTGTCTGCGAACGCCGGCTTGCAATGCCCATTGTCAGTTCGCCCTGGACCGCCTGCCTGACAGTAATTTCTGTGTTGGAGTAGTGTGTCATTAGCTGAGGGAACCTTTCAGCCATGGAGTCCTCTCCGTGCCAGACGTCGTGCCAGAAGGAGGTAGTGCTTCCATCGCCCAGAGACACAGTGGTAATTGCTCTGTAGATGGGCAATATCGACCGCAGCATCTCCCAGTGCTGACCATGGATGCCACCTTGTAGCGAGGCCACATTTGCATTGTTTCTGACCCAAGTAGCCCAAGCTCAGCATCATGCATATATTTTGCACACCCAAATCCTTGAGGCCAAGTCCTCCACTGTCCTTCGTATCACATACATGGGTCCAGGCAACCAGACTGCAGGCCCCCGATGCTTGGTCTGTTCCAGCCCAAAGGAAGGATCTTCTTCGTTTATCAACTTGCGTAATGATGCCTGGGGGGATGGGTAAAGCACACATGGCATAAGTGAGTTGGCTGTCCAGTACTGAATTCACCAAAGTGGCTCTGCCCATATGGTTCAGCAAGCTCGCCTGCCAGCCAGCCAAGTATTTATCAGTTTTTGCTACCTGCGGTGCGAAGGCATTCAGGCGAAGCTTTGTGTTGGACAAGGGCAGTCCTAGATAGGTCTGCGGGAAGCCTTCTTGTTTGCAGCCGAGCGTTGAAATGCAAGCTGAGACGTCATCTTGCTTCATATGAAGTGGTACAGCCCGTTTTTTTTGAAAGATCCGGTTTCCGGCTTTGGGATATATTAAGAAGATGAAGCAAGTCACGTTACATGCGCAAGAGGCGCAAGAACAACCCCTCGGCTTTGACAGGCATCACAAGCCGGGCGAGGAGAAATAAATGAACTACTCACAATCTAAAATCAAGATCATGGGAGCTCCATGTCCATCCACGCTCTCGGCCGCGATTGCGGCTAGGGCCTTGCAGCTCCGGGCCGTCGAGCCTCGCCGCTTTCCGTAGTGCCTTGACCGCTTCCTCGAAGTCTTGTCCATAGTCTGTCAATGTACTCTGCGAAGGCCGTGATCCGGCGTCGAAGACTTGCCATTGATGAAGTCCAGCTCGCGCATAAGCTTGAGCTGGGCGCTACAGTGCAACCGCACGGAGGAAGGACGAGCGGCTTTTGATGTAGACCGAGAGGGTGGGTGCCTGATCTCTCTGACTTGCGCGCGCTCGTGGTGGACGCGAGCTAGCGGTCGACAACATCGTCTTGGGCGCGGCGGCAGACGGGGTAAGCTCACGGAAGAGCCCGGCGTCTGTCACCGGTGGCGCCGATCCCTCCGTGGCATCCTCCTCCTATCCCTCCTCCACAATGGCCGCTGGCGGTCAACTCAACCTCAGCCCCTAGGCCAACTCAAGTGCCCATACGCATGGGCTGCGGTTGGTGGAGGAGTGTCCGCACCAAAGAGACGGGCGATGCAGAGGCGTCCACCCGGCCCGGTGCGCCGCCACGACCGGTGACGCGGCGATCTCATCCAACATAGGGTCAACCCATGTCGGACACTCCTCCACGCGGCTCGAGCACCAACGGGTCGGCGCAGGAGGAGTGGACAACAACATCGCCGGCCATGTTGCCGTCCATCACAGTGCACTCCTGTGTCGCCGTCGTCGCCGTCCGGCTCGCGCTAACGCCTCTCGCACGGCCACCTCCGAAATCGGTGGACCATCTTGGTCGGCGTCTTGGAGGCGGTGGGTCGACGACGTGAGCCGAAAAACGCGACACCACCGGCACAACTCTAGGCCGCCGCACTCCATGCATGGTGGTGGAGACCATGGCGGCGCGAGAAGCAGCGTCTGAAGTCCGGCATTGTGCGACCGCGGTGGTTGGCGCCGAGACAACGAGCGGCGGCCGAGCAACGCCAACGGGATCACACGCCGTTCGAGGCTCGCCATTGGTCTACCGGTGCCCGTCGTCGCCCACCTTCGTTCGAGGCTCGCCATTGGTCGGTCTGGTGCCCGCCGCGCCCACTGCCGTTCGAGCTCGCTTCGCCGCGGCGCCGCCCCGCCCAGCCGCAGCAACTTTCACCCTCCGGCGACGGCGACGGCGTTGGCGGCGGCGATGTTTGCGCCTCGCCCGGGCAATGCTCCGACACCGACGGCCATATACCGCGCGGTCGACGCCCCCCGGCCAACTCGACGCCCGCTGGCGGAGTCGACCGTCCGGAACGCCATCCGTGTGCTTCCGCCGAGGACGAGGAGAGAGCCCGGCGAGCCGCGTGGAGGTAGGGAAGGTCCACCGACATGCCCCCTCGCCCTCGTCGCCGTCGGACCGGTCCTCGACAAGGGTATCACTCCACCGCATCACCTTGATCTGCCCATGGAGGGGATGAAAGGCGCGGCGTCGGGTGAGAGAGACCCGCCGCGTGGCTGAGCTGCATTACGCAGCGATCACTGTCTACCTCGTCATCCTCTTCCCGAGCCCACCCCGTGGGAGCCGCGACGCCGGCGAAGGAGACGGGGCCCGGGATCGCTGGTAGCCGGCGACGAAGGCAGCGAGAGGGTGACGACGGAGGTGGAGGAGGCGTGGGGAAGGAGGTCACGGCGGTGGCGGTCTTCGGAGCCGGCCATCTCCGGCGTCGACGCGGCGGGCGGGCGCCACGGCCGCGGCCCGCGGGCTCCATGGGCGCCTCTCCTCGGTCCGCCTCGGGGCTGGCCGCCAGCCGGCGCCGCCCAGCCCGGCCGCGGCGGCGGCGGTCGCCACATCACGGGGCGTGCCCCGTTCCTCCCGTCTTGAACTCCTTTGAGGTATCCTCGATGGAAGCATGCGGTACGGTTTCGGGGCTTGCGGATCCGGCGAGGGAGAGGAAGGCGGGCACCGGCGCCGGGTTTGGCGCCCGGCACCGCCGCGGCGGCGCCGGCGGCATGCCGCTTGGCCGGATCGGGAGAGAGCCGGGGAGGAGGAGATTGGAGGCGGCGTCGGCCAGCCGGGTGGAATGACGTGGGATGGGGATGGAGGAGGGCGGGTCTGCCGGGCGCCGGCGCCGGATGAGTGGGGCCACGCGCCGGCCGGCGTTAGCCGGGCGAAGAGGAGGAGCCGCCGAGGGGCTAGGGTTCGGGAGCCATGGAGTCGGAGCGCTCGGTTCCCCACTCCGCTCTAATCATGTGGGTTCTGAGACATGGATCGGCGGTACAGCCGTGTTTTGGTGTAGTTGATCAGAAGGCCGGTAGCACAAGAGAATGCATCAAGGGCCTGTTTGAGAGCTTGCACATCAGGGCACATCAGGGACCGTGCCTCGTTCCAGCAGTAGCGTGTCATCCGCATATTGCAACACCGGGCAGTTTAGGCCATCGACGATTTAGTGATGCTGTGATGGAAAGATGGCTGGTTTTACTCCTTTTTCAGGCTCTAGTTTACTTTCGATATTATTATATATAAAATTTGTTCTGATCTGCATAATGTACACGCATTTGTTAAGTATAGTAGCAGACATTTCAGTGGTGACAAGGCTGTATAGGTGACTTCAGAACAGATGAGTTCCCTTCTGCATAAGAAGAGGGACATCCAATTTTCTGAACAGACAGTCACCCACTAGAGTAATATATGCAATTATGCAGACGAGATATACCCAACCAATTAAATTATTCACATGTTGATGTTGTTAACCCTAAAGTAATCAAGCATCTACTCCGTTCCAAATAAAAAGCATGTTTTTGAATCGAATCATAAAAAAAAAAAATGCACAGAATCAATCAACCATACACAGTTGATCTTCCCATTCCCGGCATGCAAGTGCAAACAACCCCTGTTACCACAGCGCCTGCAGCTGCAGCAACGCCAGGAGCACCAGCGCGGCCGCACTCCGGCCGCCGAGCGCCGGCATCGCCATAGCCGCCGCCCCCGTCTGGATCTGTATGGTGAAGTTGCACGTCGCCGTGGACGGGTCTGTCTCCGTGGGCAGCGCGAGGCCCTGGAAGTCACAGGCCTCATCCTTCTGGTTCTGCACCTGGTAATACGCGTTGAACGCGTACGAGGCGTTGCCGGCGACGTCCATGCCGTTGCACGTGGACCCAAACCCAAGCGTCGTGCAGTCGGCGAACGTGCAGGCGTAGTCGACGTTGGCACCAAGCTTGTCGAGGTTTTTCGCGTTCGGGTTCAGCGCGCACCATGTCCGGGGAGGTACTTGACCCCTTTCGCCGGCACCAGCATCGTGTTCCGTCCCTGTCCAGTGAGGTCCATGGCGAACTTAGGCTGGCCGTCGTACCGGAGGACGCCCCAGTGACGCTCGAAGTTGCCCGGCGCCACGCTCTTGGCGTCCTCGTCGACGAGACCGAACAGGTACACCTCGGTGTACGTGTTAGGCCTTGCCGGCGTGCCCGTGTTCGCCGCCAGCCGCTTCAGAAGCCCCGCGTAGAACCGCTCCGCGTAGGACGATTTGGCGTGCTTGTCGCCGTCCGTGGGCCACCCGACCTCGCCGACGACGATGGGAAGGTCGCCGTGGCCTACGGCCTTGAGCGCCGCCACCAGCGTGTCGAAGTTGGCGTCGAACACGTTGGTGTAGAGCACGCCGTTGTCGTTCACCGGCGTCGCGCCGCCGTCGAAGAAGGCGTAGTCGAGCGGGAAGTTGTCGTTCAGGTACAGGCTCAGGAACGGGTAGATGTTCACGGTGAAGGGCGCGGAGTTCTTGGCGAGGAACTTGACCATGTCCGTCATCAGGCCGGCGATGTCGGACCGGAACCGCCCCGCCGACGGCACCGGGGTGGATTTCGGCGAGTTGTACACGTCGGCGTTCAGCGGGACGGTCGCCTTGATCCGGTCGCCGATGCCGGCGTTGTTCAGAGCGTTCTGAATGTTCTCCAGCGCCGGGAACGTGACGTTGATGAAGGAGCCGTTGTAGGACTCCAGGAACGGCTCGTTGCCCACGGCCACGTACCTGCAGCATCAGTGGAAATGAGAAGTGGACATTTGGGACATGAGTGGCTTCTCCGTCGGATCACCATGGCAGCACTCACTGCCCACTGGTTGTGCTCAGGTTAGGTAGTTGCCTGCCTGATGGAGGACTGGACAGCCAGTTGCAGGGTGTAAAGGACGATCAGTTGGAATGGAGAACTAAAGACCAACCATCGCATATCAATTTTGTTGCGCAGTTTCTAAGCAATATCCTCAAATCTGTTCAATGTTTTACAACGACCCCCACTAACTTTAAAGGTGCTCTGTGTCTGTTTGTTTGTTTTCATGTTTCGTGTTCTGAAAATATATCTATGGCCTTGCAAACCAATGGAACCACAAAACCAATTTGGACCATGCTTAATTGGTAGGTGAATCATACTTGCTGTTGCTGCTACTAGCAGTCATTTGGACCCTGTTCCAACAGTCGAATGGATTCAATATATATATATAACCTACTACTCACAAATATTCAGAGAACTGAAAGTGACAATCATCTTGGAATTGCTCCATGTCCCAACACAAACAAATTGATTGGATCATGATTGACCCATGCTTTGCACAATTGCCCTACCACCAACCTTATCGATAATCTGTTATTCAAGCAAACCACCCTCTGACGACATTGACCAAAAACGTAACAGCCCACTGAAGAAAAACAAGCAATTTCCCCACATTGCAAACGTATCCTAGACGACGAGTTGATCAAAAGTAGAGATGGAGAGGTATACTTGTAGTTGTAGTTGGTACAAATAGACCCTCAGCGAGCCACCGGATATTTTATTTAGATAGAATATACTAGTAATGCCAATCAACTGATGATATTCAGAGAATAACAAAAGTAGTCTCTTTTGGAATGGAATTTGATGCCCCTTGCACGGCCAACCGAGGTCTCTTTTAAAATATGAGATTTTTTTTAAAAAAAAACATTTTTTTGTGTTTTTTTTCTGTGAAAAGAAGCTGATCCTGTGAAATTTCTACAAGTTCCTGGAAACTCTTCTTTACTGTACTCCTTCCAAACGGATCTGAATTTATTAGTTGCCAACAACCGGCCTCCACTGACCGCTGTCTCCAGTCCCCACCACCCGACCATCATCCAGAGAAATCATCAGTGATGGTTGGGGGCGATGTTCTTCAGATTTGCAAAAAGATAGCTCCAGGCCAAAAGACACATGAATTTCGACACACATCGCTATCCGATTTATCTATTTTAGATGATTCGGCGGGAGCGGATATTATATCATAATTTTGGTCTCACGGCTAGCAGAGCAATTCGAAACACGTCACCATCGTCACCGTGAAGCTGAACGTGAACAGCCAATGCAGTATGCAGATGATAAAGAACGACCAACCCAGCCATGGCGCGCGGCGGCCGGCGTTGGGCGGCGGTGAGAGAAGAAGAAGAAGAAGAAGAGTAAGAGACAGACAGACGGACTGACTTGATGGTGACGCCGCCGTCGAAGTCGTACTTCCGGACGTTACGCTTGACCCAGTCTTTGGCCTTGCCGGCGTCGTCGGCGAGGTCGGCGAGCATGTTGTTGGGGATGGCGACCATGACCTCGATGCCGGTTCCCGCGAGCGCGCTCATGGCGGCCGCGTCGGTGTCGAAGAGCTTCACCTTCTTGATGCCGTTGTCCTGCAGCGCCTGCACCACGGACTTGGGAGGTAGTGGGTGCGTCGCCTGCGTGCCCCAGTTCATCCCCAGCGCCGACGCCGTCGGTACCGCCGCACAGCACAGCAGCACCAGTGCCGCCGCGGCGATGAGCCTGAGCCTCGCCGCCATGAGGCCGCGCGCAATGCGAGCTCGCCGCGCGCCGGCCCTTGGTGGTGGGTGAAGAGATAAAGCGGCCTTGGCGCCGGGCCCGGACAGGGTTGTGAACGAGTGGCGAGATTTCCGGCGAGCAAGCACAGTAATCTTGGCGAGAGGGACGCCGACGCGACGCTAGTGGAGTTTTGGGTGGGAGCTCCGGCACCGGCAGCAGGTCAGGAAGACTTTTGAATTGGGAACGAGGATCGAGGAGGGAGGACGAGGAGGCAGCAGTCCGGCAGCGAGGAACTCTGAGCTGGTGGCGGCCTACCCTGTGAGCTGAGCTCTCTGGCAAATCTTTATGGAGCTCTGCGAAGGAAGGGCGTTCCGGTCATTTTCGTGGAGCGAGCGCGTGAATTTTTGCTTTTGTGGGGGATGGAGGTGGATGACGTTGGCGTGCCACTCGTGCTGCTGATGACGCGGTGTTTTTTTGTTCAGGATAAAGTTGAATTTTCGATCGTATATGCCTTTTTCTTTCTGAGGGAAATTTCAGGTGCCGGCACACACGTACAGTAGGACTCTAGCTTTCCTAAAGCACTCTCAAGACTCGTCGATGTCGATGGTTCATGTTTCGTTTTTTTTTTCGATCCCTTATATGTATATATATTATATTTTACAATCTTTCATGACGTTTGTCATATCCAATGCAGCATGTACCGATCGAGTCGACACTATGGATGCTTTTAGGATCGATGAGTGGATGATGACAGTATGTTGGATTTGATTACGTCAAGCTCGATGGCTGCCTGAAGAGAAGGAGAATGACATGTTCTACAGTGGTGGGCTCGTTTGCTTAGTTCCAGGCCCCAAGTCGCCATGCACGTCTAATGAGCGTCGATCGAGTTGTGACGTGGGCGGAGTTTTCGGCCGCCACATTCTGTGACGTGATTTGCAATGTGAGGAACTATGCCGGTCTCATTTAAGCCGGCAACCAAACAACTGTCGTGGTCCTCGTGGCAAGCCACACTTGTGGCATGGCGGGACTGTAGCCCCTAGACAACACTTCTAAAGTCACTGAGGAATGTTGTCTCTGACAGAACACTATTTAAACGGCCAAAATCGATTAGAACTTATCGATAGGCTATAGTATTAATGCAATAATAATAAAATGTCCCATGGCCGTAATGGTAGTTTGTTCCTGTGAAAAAAAATCATGTGACTGTAGGCCGTGGTATGATACTAACGTCCCCAGCGGTCATTTCGAACATCACCTAACACCACCATTGTCTATTAGCTAGATATTTTCCCTCCGTTTCAAATTGTAGTTCATTTGGAACTTTCTAAATTCATTTCTTTTACTACGCATCTGTCATTACATGGTGTATAACAATGTGCATGCATGTGTCTGAAGAAAATCAATGTATCTAAAAACCAAAGTCAACTACAATTTGAAACTGGAGGAAGTAGATACTCATTCTCACCAGCGTTCACACAAACCACGTGGGATCCTAAGAATCGAGGTCACATTTAATGTACCATTATGTTTTTCCCCTATATGCTTGCAACTTACGTTTATTTTCCTTTTTTATTTTTCAACGCTTGAAAGTCATGTTACCATTTTGATATTTTTTTTGAAGGGCATGTTAAGTTAACATTTTGATATTTAGGTTTGAACCGTACCAGCGTTGTGCTGCAGACCATTGGATAGCTAGGGTCGTGAAAAGTAACGGTAAAGCTGGTTTTATCGAGAATAAATTCTACTTATTTTAATAAGACGCTAGAACCAAACAACCCCGTAGACAAAAAGTACTTCCATCATCTGTTCCACACCGCTGAATGAGATTGTAGTTCAAGTTTTATGCTAAAGCCAAATTTTTGTATCTTTGTTATAACAAAAAGGCCAGACATCTCAACTTAATAATGTTTCAAACCGATATATTCATCTTGCAATTACATTACAATGGCAACCGAGACAACGCCAATGGTGCCACCCAAAAAGTTGGCACATGTATTGCTTACGTGATTCACGATGAATTGGTGGGGAAAGAAGATGAGATGAGAAGCATGTGATTGACTTTATGGATGAAAAGGGGGTTTGCCCACCTTAAGGCCTCGTTTGGCTATCAGCGTATTGGAGTGGAAGCAAGCCCAATCCACGCCCGCAAGTGGAAGGAGGCCCACGCTGGTGTATCCATCCACGCCCAATCGAAATCGCGTTTGGCTGCCCGTGTGGGGAAGTGTATCGCGGCCTGATCCACGCCAACCCGCTCGTGAGAAAAACATCTCCACCCGTGGCGTGGACGGCATGGACGCGAGCTGAGCTCGCGGGATCTCGCACTGGGGCTCCCTCCTCCGCGCCGCTGCCTCGCGCCCCATCCTCCTCGTGCAGCTCCTCCATCTCCGGCGAGAGCAGGTACATGGCCTCCGTTTCCTCCTGAGTCTCATCCACACCTCCATCCCCTTCTCTCACCTTGTTTCGTTCTTAGGGTTTGGTGCACGGCGGCGGCGGCGGCGGCGGCGGCGGCATTGGTTCCTGCCGGCGGCGGTTGTTTAGCTTGAAATGGGTATGTTCTCTGCCTCCTGCTCGGCCTAATCCCCTCCTCCATCCCCTTCTCCTCACCGGTTTCGTTTTGTATGCAGCGGCGGCGGGGCACCGGTTTCCTCATCTCTTTTCTTGCTCCTCCTCCGTGGCCTAGTCTGTGGTGCTCACGTGCTCCCCCCTCCCTCCCTCCCTGCTAATAGGAAAATAATAATTGATTCCGTTGGTAGATTCTGTCTCTTGCATTATTTGCTGCTTGCATTTTCTAAAATTAGTAAATCGTGCATGATGCTAAAGATAGACACTATTTGTAAGTTATGATTATGTATACTGCATGAAGGTCGCAATCGATCACATCTGTGTTGTGGCTAGACTGGTGCTGCATTGCGGTTGGTCTGTAGGATATAAATTTATTTCCTCCATTTATTTAGTTTTAGACATGGTGATGTCAATGAGAACATGGAGGGAAACCTGTACACTGAGTGCAGTCCGTCGACATTAGCGGCCTTTTCCACTTGTAGATTGTAGCTTTCAAGTCTGAGCAGGATTAGTTCTGTATCTATATCTGACAGTCTGATTTTTCTGTCACACCTGTGTAGTTGACATTGAGCTGTCCTTAAATGCACTGGCATTGCTTCTCATTCACCCTAGATAGGAGAAGAAACTTCATTTATTCAGCTGATGTTGTAGCATATGGACATATATCCATTACAGAGTGGCTGGCCTGGAGATAATTTGTTGTATGGTTTATAAAATCCAGTGTTGTATTCTGTGCATATTGGTTAGTCACAAAATTATGCAAAGATACATCTGTTCCACTCAACACAGCTAAATTATGTGAAATGTTTGGTGAACTTGGGTTCATATTTGTTGGAATATTTTCTGTACATCACAGTACTATTTTCTCCTTGTTTCACTGTTTATGGTGGATATGCGAACACGCCATCTTTCCTTTGCGCCCGCATCGTGGTGTTCGATATCATTTGAAGGAATTTGGGCGTGGACAGCAACGACCAAGAAATTACAAGGAGTTATTCAATCATAGGCATGCCGTATTGCGGAATCACATAGAGAGAGCAATTGGGGTTCTTAAGAAACGCTTCCCTATCTTAAAAGTGGGGACACATCATCTTATTGAAAACCAAGTGAAGATACCAGCAGCAGCAGTGGTGTTCCACAATCTTATACGGATGCTTAATGGGGATGAGGACTGGTTTGATCACCAAGAAAAGCAACATATCTCCAGAAGATTTTGTTGATCTCCCCCAGAAGGTGACGAGCACTACAGTAATGATGTGATGTACCTTAGCAATCAAGTAGATGATGGAAACATACTTAGAGATATGATAGCCCATAATATGTGGAATGACTACAGTCATAACTCGTCCTAATAAATGTGAGTCTTAACTGGTATCTCATGAAATATTATGCTTCTTTATTTTCTTTTATTTAATTCCTGTCCTTAAGTTTAATACCAGATTTTTTGTATTTGCAGCAACAATGTTTATGAGAGGTTCCCCAAGGTTTAATTTGATGCAAGCTGCAGCTGCCCAAAGAAAACCATCTCCAAAGACTTCAAAAGCTCAAAAGAAAAGGCATCGCCTAAAGGTATGATGTGTACCTTTAGTTTCAGCATTGCTTCAGTACATGGTGTTTCAGTCATACTTGTGTTTCTGTATATGTTACACAATAACAATATATGTTTCAGTCATGTACTAAAATTTACATGTGAACATATAGGTGTATGATAGACTTGTCAGTTGTGATAAAACCATGAGAAAAAGCTTGTTTATTTCTTTGCATTGATTTATAAATGATCAACTTGTTTTCAAACGTCTTTGCATTGATGCCTGATTGTTCCAGTTCAGATCTTTTTGCATTGATGCCTCATGTTTATTTCTTTGTTTTCTGTTTTTAAATGAATCTGTCAGCCTTTGCTAATGCAGTCTAGACTCTATTAGATTTTATCAGAGTTGAACATGTGCACTTGCTGTAGTTCTAAATTCCTGGAATTTGCAAGCTTACTTATTAGATCTGTTTTCTAGTTTCTTTGTGTTGCTAGCAATTAGTTGTCACAGCAGGTATGGAGCCAATTAATCTTTTGCATTGTACTTTTGTTGCAGGTGATACAGGGAAAAAAGTTCCAATGGAAGTAGGGAGATATGATGGTGTTGGAGTTGTCTCTAAATTTATCTGTTACTTTATCTGTTACTGTCAAATACTTAGCTGTCTTTTTGCTTGGATGGAGCAACTTCAATCAACACCATAATTTTGTTAAATTCAAGACAAAGACAAGTCCTTATTTTATCTAGCATTCTAGCTGTCTTCAAGTCCAGATCATGCATATTTGTTTGTTGAATTGAAGATAGTCAAAATGTGTTGCTTGCAGTTATACGTATTCATGTATAAGTCCAGTAGCTGGTACTTGCAGTTATATGCATTCAAAATGTCAGTATCGTACGCATGAGGAATATAACATAGTAGTTTACTATTTGTCTGTCAGATATTTGCACTCCTTTTTGACCGGTTGTCTGTCAGATATCGTGGTGCTTCCAAACGAACAGATTAGAAACGTGAATCCCCCACCCCCCACCCACGTGTAACAGAAATTCGAAGTGGATTGGGTGCTCAGAGTGGATTAACCAAATACACGAGTGGGTGAGGTTTCACTTGGAAACAAATCACGTGCAGCCAAACGAGGCCTAAAAGAGAGAGAATGTTAGCTCCAGCTTACGTGGTGCCCCGAATGGACCCACAGTATTTTGCACACCATAACCGTTGATGCCCAAACCAGAAAAGCTCAAAGCCATAAAACAAAGAAACAAACAAACAAAAACGACGTACGTGAACGTTCTTGGTGTATTACCATGTCTCAAGCCGTCCATTCTTTAGTTGTTTATTTGTTTCACCCATAATGGATAGGTATTTATTTATTTTGTAGGATCATTACACTCTATGGAAGATCTATAGGTCGTACAACTAATATGCATGGTTTTCTTAGGCTGGTTAATTAGTTGTTGTGTTAGAAGTTAGTCAGCAAAACATTCTTAGTTAACAAAAATGGTAGCCGCATATTTATATATACCCCGTATATATACTCGTCAACAACCAAACGTGCCCCGCGTGCGATGTCTCTTTTTTGGATGCGTCGTGGCATAGCGCTAGCCTCCGGGAGGGGGCAATCCATCCTACGACCTCGTGTCCCGCACGTGGAACATACCGTGCACGCCGGAGATAACGCCTCCCACGTGGAACCCATGTGGACCGTGCATCTGGTCGAGCTCGCGCTCGGACGTCCTACGAAAAGTACGATCCATCGGACGCTCTGTGCACGGCCCATCTTACCGAACCAGCCCAAAATAGCAAACTCACGTCCTTGGCTAGGCCGCACTACGAACTTCTCCCCTGCGTCATGCGCCGCTGCGTCCCCATCGCTCGCCACTGCTGTGGCCTTCTCCCCCGCATCACGCGCCGAGGCCTCCCATCGCCCGCCAGCGACGCGGCCTCCTCCCCCGCGTCGTGCTCCGCGGCCTCACCCGTCGCTGCAGCCTTCTTCCCCGTCGCCCACCAGATCCACACCAGCAGCTTCTCTCGGAGATCCCTTCCCCGATGTCTCGCCCTCATCTTCAGCTTGGAGTCGAGTTTCCCCGGAGAATCATCCCTATGGTCGTCGTCCACCTCCAATTGTTGCAAACGGTCTGTCGGATTTGTTCAAGCAGACCCATGGAGGGTGCTTCGAGCAACAGATTACAAGCAACATCAATTAGATGCCAGAGATGTCGCAGGTGGCACTTCCAGGGGCCTTCTCATCTCTGTTCGTGGCATGTCTCAGGTAAGATCTACAATTGCATCTTCTTCTGACCATGTTTGCAAATAGCAAGTAGCAGATTACAATTTGCTTAACCAGTTTGCAACATTTGTTTTAGCCAGGGTAATGTCGAATTTTATGATGTATTTACTGGTGTTCGTTTCATCTAGTACATGGTTGCAGTAGTGTTGTCTTCCTGTTTGTAGCAATGAAACATAGGATTATAGCATGTGAAACATCTACTGATGCAGTTCGTAACATTGGTATATGGTAGGATGCTGATAGTGCCAATATACAACAGCAGACATTTGTTGGACTGCCACAAAAAGCTGCAACCTCAAGCAACAACAACTGTAGTCGCAAGGTCCTCCCCTACATGTGGCCTTTAGGTTGACTTTTTGTGAGCAATACATTCTGTTGATTACCAATGTCAACTTCAGTTATTCAATTTTAACTTGTGTCAATGATCAGGTATATATGAACCAAATTTGATTTGTCCCCATTGTGCAATTGGAGGCTACAACTCTCAATGACCGAACAAGTAAGAACATAAATGCATTTTATCCCCAGAATTATTTATGATCTAAAACAATCCTAAAAACTTAAAAGAAGTTCTTCATATGCCTGATGAGGCATTATTCCATTGCTTATAATTTATAAACTTACATGTAATAGAAATTCCCATGTAGCTAGATAGTCCCCTATTTGACAAATCCTTCAGTATTAACCCATTTGATCACATAAATTTTCAGCAATATTCTCCCCCACCCTCCTACATTCCTAGCTTGAATGCTCCGGATCCTCCCGATGCAAGTTTTGGATATCGACTTGGGCAATGGGAAAAATCTCTTGTTGACGAGGTATGATGATTGTCATTTTTCTATCTCTAGGCCGATCTAGTGAAAGGCCACTATAAATGCATGGTGCGCCTCTTTGGCCTTGTGTGAATATAAATTTTTTCTAAATCATTGACCCACTGTTATTTTAACCTCATTATAATTTATTTCTTTTGTGGTTCCTTTCAAGGTATGGTTGTGTTTTTTATGTGATGCTTTATATGAATTTTTGGGATGGAAATAAGACCATTCAATTTGATTTGGTTCATGTTTTTCAATGTCTATTTTTTTTTTAAATTTCACTCATTCACATTTGGCATAACTTTTGGTTTTCGGCCTTATGTTTTTCGGGTTATGATGGTCGTTTTGCGGGAAGAATGTGGCTAGCCTCCTCCTACTACAGCCATTGAATGAGATCTCAATTGATGATTTCATCAAGGAGAATCGCTGAATTAGCCAAGGAGATCTTATTACTACGTGTAGTTAATCTAGTGATACTAGAGTTCATTGTAGTAGGGTTTCTCATCTCCGGATCTGTTCTAGCTAGGTACTACACGGTTGCATGTGAAGTATGGCAAAAAGCATATGAGTTTTTGTTATGCCATTTTCATTTGTAGTGGACAATGTTGCACCGGTATTAGTGGTCTGTTTTGCAAGTGCTTAAATCAAATGTTGCAATGCTTAAAATCCAAATTAATATGTTTTTTGCGCTTTACTTCCATCGCTTTGTTTTAGTGGTTCGAAATAATATGTTGCAAGTACTTCCATCGTCGTTAGCCATGCTCCGAACAATATATTGCAATGCTCCTTTTTTATAACTTGAGAGTGTTTGACGTACTATGTTGAACTAGTATTCTTTTCTCAAGTTGCAAGTACTTCCTTATGATGTTGCAATGCTCCTTATAACATGAGAGTGTCTAATGGACAATGTTCAACTAGTATTAGTGGCGTGTTGCAAGCAATACATTGTGATGTTGCAAAAGGCGTTTGTGAAAGAGGTTCTTTGTAAGAGTTAAGGAGATTGGCGGGGACAAGTTAGAAACTTGGACATGAGAATCAAGGGCAACATCTTATAGTAAGAGTCATAGTAATATAGAAGTTCACACCCAGTGTCATGTGACATGAAAGGGATCTCATTGCAACACCACAAAGCATGCCATAAGAGTGTATACATTGTGAAAGAAGACTATTCGTACTTAAATTTGAACAAGGTTCATGCTGAAATTTGGTGAAGCTAAAACACATTGTTTCGACCATTGGGGCACGTCGAATGTGCTGAGGTGAGAATAAGAACACGGTTGTTCGCAGGCACATCACTCACATCACTGTAACTAGGACCGAAAATCGGCACATTTGACATGCCCCAATGGAGTACCTGAGTAGTACCTTATGTAGTAATGTACTCACAACACAAACATGCCTTGATTCCATGCAAGTCTCCATTCTCTCGAGAGAATTTGAGATTCCAAGAGCCCAGCGCACTTTGGTAGCCAGGTTCGAACAAATGCCCTCACTTATATAGATGCAGCGAAGATATCCTAGCTATGTGTATGACATTTGAGAGGGGCTTTCCTAGGTGTGTTTGTGTCTCCTATCTATACTAGTTCTCCTAGACCATAGTACCATGCTACCCAGGTGCCACTGCCTGCTACCACATTATGGTGTCGGTGTCTGCATTCTTTGCTCGTACTTGCCATTCACCAATCGGCAACTTAATTTGGCATGGTTGGATTCCTTGCTAACCCTTGCAATCCTCCCCTTGCTAATTTCCTGTTCTTGTCCGCTCACAAGGCCACGACAGGTTTAGTTCAATGCTTGGTGTTTGTGTTCTTGCCCTAGTACATTTCCACCGTTCTCACCTCCAATCTCTCCCACTCCACTCCCCTTATATAGTGGATGTATGAGCGAAACTTGCACCGAACTAGGGTAGGACCAAACCACCCTAGTCCCTCCCCTCTTTCACAGCCTTGCAACATCACAATGTATTGCTTGCAACACGCCACTAATACTAGTTGAACATTGTCCATTAGACACTCTCATGTTATAAGGAGCATTGCAACATCATAAGGAAGTACTTGCAACAATAAAAGAATATTAGTTCAACATAGTACGTCAAACACTCTCAAGTTATAAAAAGGAGCATTGCAATATATTGTTCCTGAGCATGGCAAACGTAAGATGGAAGTACTTGCAACATATTATTTGAACCACTAAAACAACGATGGAAGTAGCGCAAAAAACATATTAATTTGGATTTTAAGCATTGCAACATTTGATTTAAGCACTTGCAATGAGACCACTAATACCAGTGCAACATTGTCCACTACAAATCGAAAAATGGCATAACAAAAACTCATATGCTTTTGCCATACTTCACATGCACTTTGTGTAGTACCTAGCTAGAAACGAGGATCCCGGAGATGAGAAACCCTACTACAATGAACTCTAGTATCACTAGATTAACTACCTGAGTAATAAGATCTCCTTGGCTAATTCAGCGATTCTCCTTGATGAAATCATCAATTGAGATCTCATTCAATGGCTGTAGTAGGAGGAGGCTAGCCACATTCTTCCTCGCAATCGACCATCATAACTGAAAAAAACATAAGGCGAAACCAAAAGTTATGCCAAATGTGAATGAGTGAAATTTAAAAAAAAAAAATAGACATTGAAAAACATGAACCAAATCAAATTGAATGGTCTTATTTCCATCCCAAAAATTCATATAAAGCATCACATAAAAACACAACCATACCTTGAAAGGAACCACAAAAGAAATAAATTATAATGAGGTTAAAATAACGAGTGGGTCAATGATTTAGAAAAAATTTATATTCACACGATTGCCAAAGAGGCGTGCATTGAATATGTACAATGTAAAAATTGACACCGCAACACATAAATGTAGATTTTGCTTATTTTTCTATACATGTCAAACAGATATGCGACACCCCATGCAAGAAACTAGGTTAACAGGAACATGTAGAAAATGACACTGGAACACATAAATGCACATTTTATTTCTATTTCCATATAGTGTAAAACAGGCATGCAATACCCCATACAATATATAAACTAGGGTAACTGAAACATGTAGAAGATGATAATGCAACACATAAATGCACACTTTGCAACATGTATGGAAACAATACATTAACAATGGCAGATAATGGGAAAACAATACTTCCACCGACGCAGCCACAACACCAACACCACGCCATGTGCTCTCTCGAAATTTGCTTTTCAAATCTAACTGACACTTGCAGCACACACTTAAAAATAGATAAAACACTTAAAATTGACACCTGAAACATGCGTGTATAACCCTAACAACATGTGCAACATTTAGATAACTTTTTCAACATACTAATAAAATAATTACAACATAGGTCTTAGCTATCAGAAACACTTGAAAACACATACGCGAAACAAGCGTATATAGTCGTAGTAATACATGCAATATCTAGATGGAAACGTTTTAACATATAGATGAAAACATTTGGAATATACTACTGAAACAATATTTAGATAAAAACACTTCAAAACAACATCTGTGTATGTCTCTGAAAAAACAAATTTAACAATGGGGGCAAATGACTGCAACATCCATATACAACCATTGCAACCCGATCTAGTTTTGCAACATTCATATGTAATCCTTGCAACATACCTACAAAACATTTTGAAACATTTCAAAATGTACACTGCAACATGCACCATGTCCCAGTGGTGCCTCCTTCGCCGTCTGCAGGCCGCAGGCGTTGCCCAGAACGGCGTGGGCGTTGAGGGAGAGCCAGAGCCTCGTCGTAGCGTCGACCTCCATCCAGCACGAGCAGGCATTGCGGTCGGTGGGCGAGAGCAACGCAAAGACGAGCGCTAGGATCTCGTTGGGCAAGTAGTTGGTTGGAGGCCGCCTCCATGGACAACCTTGAGGTGGAGGAGGAGGTGGGTTAGGTGGAGGACCTGCGTGGGGTGGAGGAGGCACAAGGGTGGAGGCCGCCTCCTCCATGGACGCGGTAGAGGTGGAGAAGGCCAAAATTTGGGGCCGAGGATGCGGGGGCAGAGGAGGCACGTCGGGTGGACTACGCGGCAGAGCAGAAGAGCTGCGCACCACCAGATTTGGGAGAGAGGAGGGAGCCACACACAACCGGATTTGGGGGGACTCGTCGGGGGGTGGGGAGGAGCAGAGAAGTCGTGCGCCGCTGGATTTTGGGGAGAACAGGCAGCGGTGCGCCACCGGGTTTGCAGGAGAGGGAGGGAGCCCCATGCCGCTGGGGGTGGGTGCCGCGCAAGGCCGGGGTGGGAGGCTGCGCCGCCATTGCTGGCTAAGCGTCGCCGGGGTGAGATCCGCCATGGTCAGATGCATGTGGCGGGATGGGGGATCTGATGCTGCGCCGGGTGGAGGAGGCACGGCGGGGTGGGAGGCCGCGCTAGCTGGATGCACCGCCGGGGTGGGAAGCCACCATGGTTAGAGGTGCCTCGCGGTGGGAGAGCGGAAGAGCAGGAAGACCGGAGGGAGCAGGACGGGGGAGATGGCCATGGTGGAGTGGGGATGAATTAAAAGAATGTTACGTCACATGGCCCAGTCCATAGGTCCGTCCGATAGTTCGAGTTTAGATAGGACGCTCGAGTCAGAGCATTACCGGTCTGAATTCTTCTCCCCTTCCTCCCATGATCCATCCTGTGCTTCGAATGAATTATAGGTTGAACTTTGATGGGCCATCATCAGCCTACTATCACCACTAACCCATTTCGGAGATCCCATTTCGATCGTACGCAGTTGGCACGTACGACACTCGATCGTCTCGAGAGTTGCCACAGCTGTGCAAAGTGCGACACGACAAACCTCTTCGATTACCATCTCCATTTCTAAACGACAAATTAAAAAACGAAAAGAAAAGAGTGACGTGCTAATCTTAGCAATTCATCAGACCGGCCGGCCAATTACTCGAATCAATTTGCTAGGAGACATTCAGACATGCAAGCCGCGCGGTGCGACTATGTAATGCCTTCGAAATGGCCAAATTGGTGGGGGCGAAAAAAAAAAAGAATGCACTAGCCGGGAATCGAACTAGGGCACGTTGTCCTGCAGCACCGGCACGGTGGCACCACGGATTGGGTGGCAGCGGCTACTGCGTCGCCTGCGTGCCCCAGTTCATCCTCAGCGCTAGCTGCCGCCGACCTGGCCACCTAGTACCGCCGCCATGGCGAGCCTCGCGGTCGCCGCCATCATCAGGCCGCCTGGCAATACGAGAGGCGCTGCCACTACCCTTGGAGGTGGCTAGTGAAGAGCCAACCAATCGGCCATACAGTAACCTTGGCAAGAGAGAACGTGCGCTAGTGGAATTTTGGGTCGGGGAGCTCTAGCGGCTCCGAGAAGGAGAGGTTGACGGGGTTGCTAATGCTCCACGTCGCGGTCGGTGGCGGCCAAGAGCAGCAGCAGAGACGGCGACAGAGTTGGGATCGAGAGTGGGGAGGAGGAAAGGTACAAACTTTTTGAATCCAGCGACAGTGAAAAGGGACGCCGGTACACGAGAATCGTGGAGGGAGAATCGAGGAGGGAGTAAGGACGGAGGGTCAGACCGGCACCGACAGGCAGCGAGAGACACACGAGCTAGCGGCCAGAGCTCTTCGATGCGCACTCTGGCAGGCAAGTTTTATGTAGCAGAGGCACGGGAGTGGTTGGGAAGGAAGGAAGGATGTTCCGGTCATTTGTGTTGTGGAGCCTGCACGTGATTTTTTTTTCGGTTAGTGTGGCCTAAACCCAAAACCCTTTTGACGGGTATGCATATGATCATATTGACACCCATGTCAACTCACCACTTTCTTAGACTCGTAGGATCTATTTTTGCAAAAAAGTAAAGTGACACTGAGACTAACGACACCCATATATATGGATTCAGAAATCGACAAAAAGATAAAGTTAAAGGAAAGATATGGCCTTATGATCAGTACTTGTACAAACAGTGGGCATGTATGACAAGGAACAAATACATAGAAAGCATATACATCTATGTGTGCGATTAAGTCATAAACATGAGTGGATCAAACGTTGGGGCTATATGGGGGCTCAAGCCCCCTACACGCTAAAAGCTCCATAGATTTAACACTGAGATAGGGAGAGGGAGAGAGAGTACGGGTGAAGAAAAGGGAGAGTAAGAAGATTTGGAGGAAAAAGGGAGATGAGTCCCTCTTTCCTAGTACATAACACAAATTACTAAGAAAGATCTGGATGGTTTATGGATCGATGAGTTCCTAATCACAAATTAGAGCCAGATATACTAATTTTAAGTAAAAAACACCTCCAACATATATTGTATATCTATTTCTAAAATAGGCAGCCAGCCATTGTGTTGTTGTCACCGGGAGCAACTCAATAGCCAAATTTCATTGTTTACCCATTTTGTAAAATAGAAAACTTATCAAAAAAGAAGAAATCCATAATAGACTTACTATTTCACAAAACCATATAGCAAATGGTTATGGGTGGCTATATATGACCCACGAGATTTCGAGGATAGCATGTTTGCTATTTTGCAAAATAATATAGCATGTCTGTTTGGAATTCAATTTTTTTCTAAAAAAACCATACAACCTACGAAAAAGGATAGCATATCTCTTGAGTTGCTCTAATAAAGCTAGCAGTGCCCACTAGCTATCACGCTCGCCCTGCCAACTATGCGGCGTCTAGTGCTAGAATTAGCTTGTACAAGTATAGCTTGAGCAGTCTCGACACAATTTTGATTTTGGATAATGCTACATATAACAAGGCTGTTGTAGGACTCTTGGAGATTCTCTAAGGCACTTCTATTTTACAAAATGGCTAAATCGTGGATTTTAGCATTTATGTTTACCTAATCCCTTGGAGATGCTCTAGGTGTTGAAGTGGTGTAAGATTGAGTGTCTCGACCACCATGGACATTGGTACGCACGGTCACCAAGTACCTCTATCCATGCTTAAAAACAGATGTTGTCATATCCCCTTCTATAGTCTAATCTCCCATGTTTGAATCAATGCAAGTCGACATAAACAAACTTGTCATCGATGGGGGTTTGCCCTTGAGAAGGGAGAGAGTGCTACATCTACACGAAGCATCCATGTCGATCGTTAGCGAGGAATAGAATCTACACAGTGCAATGGCAATGAGGTTACATGGGCATATATGGATTGCAACCTAAGGCCCTATGTAGTGTGGCTTGGACTGGTGCTCTAAAAAATAGTCAGAGAGTATAATTGATCATAGTTTTGCACGCTACAACTATCGATGCCAAGGCAGAAAAAAATTAAGTGCAATGATTGTACAAGGGATGGTACGCCCACTGACTACACAAATCAGAAAATTTGCGTGTTCCTTCCTACTAGTATTTCTCAATTAGCTAGCATGCAGTGCTTTATTTGTTTTATTTTGTGCCATGGGACGTAGAGAAAAACCCATTCTCCCTAGTGATGCGGATTGCTCATTAATTTTTTGGTTCCTAGCACCGTTAGCACACCATATATAGAAGACTTAAAGGTACAAATAAACTTAGGCAACCATGGTTTTTTTATAGTATTTGGTTTGTTGTCACAGCTTGGGGGTTTTTTTTTTTTTGACAACAAGTAATATATTATATTATGCAGCCATCTTACATAAAAGTCCTCCGAAGAAGACTGAATTACAACTTGGTCCCTTGACCGGATAAGAACAACAACTGCTACACATGAATCGACGACGACGATCTCGCCGGGCGAAAGCTGTAGAGGCTACAGACCGGATGGAAAGCCGTGCAAAGCATCGGTTGTAGTTGGATCGACGGAGCCTTGTAGAACGCGCACACCGCAACCGAAAGATAGACGGATTGCCGTCGCCGGAGGTAGAAGAGGAGACTCCAAGTCGGGATCCGTGGGGAAGACGAGGGCGCCGAGGCACCATCGAAGCAGAGCTGCTTGGTAGAAGCCTTGGTCAACCGGATCCGAGGCCGCAACGTTAGGGTGGAGGGTGGAGCAAGCGGCGGCGCGGTGGCGACGCAGGTGGCGAGTGGATCTCCGGGTCGAGGCCGAGGAGCGGCGAGGTGGAGAGGAGACGAGATCCACCGGGCGCAGGAGCGGGAGTAGTTTATTTAAACACACCTGTGCGGCGACGGCGATGAGGTGGCCAAGGAGACCGGCGACGACGACGGCGGCGGCGCAACCAAGGAGGTACATACCACAAAGGGACACAACCATATAGGCAAAGGAAACTAAAAACGATCTATTACTATCTACTGGAGGCGGGGCCCGCTCCGCTCGCCCCGGCTGAAAGCTCGCGGAGGCGCACGGAGGGGGCCAGATGGGAGGCTGCGGGGAGGCGGGTCTCCTTTCTCTTCCTTCGGAAGGAAGCAGAGAGGTACCGGTTGAATTGAAAGCCTTGTCACAGCTTGGTTAGCCTAACGTTTTCACATAACTTACGTTACAAAATGTGGCAAAACTAGACTTATAGTAGCCTAACTATGTGTGACAAACAACCAAATGACCCTAGATGATGTCATTTTGCATCCGTCGCGCGCGACATAGCGCTTCGCGTGGAGCTTTACCTTACGTAGTACATTGTCCGGCCGTGGGATAACGCGTCTCCCACGTGGGACCCGTGTATCTGGTCTGAATTCTTTTTCCCTAACCATCCGTGCTGCGAATGAAGGTTACAGCTGTCCGCTGCATGGTTCGCGCAGCTGGAGTTGGTACACGCGCGCGCGTGAGGATGACTGCTGCTCGATCATCTTGTGCTGTTTCTTTTTTAAAAAAAGGATCTTGTGCTGATCGGCCAGACCCACCACTCTTGGTGCTCACCGTAGTCTGTACCCTATCAGCAAAGAGTCGTCAGAAAAGCATGGCTTCTTCACTCTCTCTCACGAAATGCTTTTCTTAGCACTCGCTTCAGGGGAAATGATCTCTTGCAACCTTTTCGTTTCCAGACAGAGACAAAATACTGAATTGTCCGGTCATACTGGTAATGAAAAACAACATTTGCATTGCTCGGCAATTTCGTGTCGTTTAACTACTGTAACTACCTTTTCCCCCGGTCGACAGTAGAATGCCCAGCAGTCATCACCGTGTAACAAGCAAGCAAAAGCAGATAGATGCCGTGCGTGCGTGCCAACCGATCGAACCAGAGACCCATTGCGCGCGTACACTCGATCGAGAGGCCGGGTGCCAACTCTGTGCAAAGTGCATTAGTGCAACAAACCTCTTCGATTACCATCTCGATCCTTTTTTTTTATAAAAAAAAGAGGGACGTGTCGTGCGTGCTGGTCATACAATACAAGGCAGAGCAATTACTCGAATTAACAATCTGCTCGATCGTTCCTACGCACTGTGATGCGCTGCTGATCCAGCTTAAGTTAAGCTGCAAAACTACTGTGATGCGATCCTACGAGGGTTTGCGATGACTATTGTCTTGTAAAATAAAATTTTAAAAAGGAAAGCCGAAGTGACCAACAGCACTTCAATTAACATCTGTGCTAAAAAAATAGGGTCCACAGTCACAGCGACAAAATACTCTAGTCAAAAGGGAAATGGGTGAAACAAAATAAAAAGTAAAAATGCACCAGCCGGGAATCGAACCCGGGTCTGTACCGTGGCAGGGTACTATTCTACCACTAGACCACTGGTGCGTTCATGTTCATCGGGAATGATGTGTTATACAACTTTTGTTCTTCTGCTTTGGTTGAGTCAAGTCCCTCCCAATTCATCTAGCAAAATCATTCTATGGAGTGGCCCTAGGTGTGGTGTAGGTTGTGTAGGTTGGCTAGCCCAGCTCCAGTACTGTCACGCCACTGGTAAGATAGCACAATTTTATTACGTACACACCTTTTATTTCTTTTTTTTTTTTCGCGATCGGGCCGTTCACCCGTATTTCATTAAGAGGAGGAAAAACCAAATCCAAATACAACAAACCCCGATGCCGAGAAGACATCACAGGAGAAGACACCAAAGACATAAACGAAAAGCAAGAAAAGCAAGGGGGCGGGACCCTCCAACAACAACCCCCAAAGAAGTCACGCCTATACAAAAGATAACTCAACACCTAGGTAGCTAGTAGTGATCGGAGCCGTAGATAATACACCTCGGCAAAGAAAGCATCTGCCGAAAGACAACAACCTCGGTGGCAAAGCATCCACCAGAACCTCTATGGCGGCCAAGCATCCGCCCGAAACACGATCTCGGTGGCAAAGCATCCGCCCGAAACACGACTTGCGGCAAAGCATCCACCGGAACGACCACAGCGGCAAAGCATCCGCTGGAATACCGGCGGCAAAGCATCCGCCGGAACCGACGACCAACGACAAGACTACGGCTACAACGAACACCAACTAAACATACAAAGGTGAGGAGGAAACTGAAGCTCAACTAGTCACAAAGACGGCGACCCGGCGACCACACGTAGCGGATTTGCGATGCTCAAGCGCGCCTTCATGAAGGGGATCGGCGCCCCGCCCGGGCGACGGCGCTAGAGAGCACCAAGGTCTTTCGACCCAACCTGCACGACGAAGCACACATACAGCGCCAAGGCGGTGAGGTGGCACGGCCGCTTGCGCCTTGACCACGAGGCCACCAACGCACGCCGCGAGACCACCGACACCCTCAATCGAGACGGAGACGAAGAAGAGCGAGTTCACGGACACCGCCGCGGTCGTCCGCCGCGTCTGCCGAACATCGGGCGCTAGCCCAGACGCCGGCGGGGCCCAGCCGACAAAGGAGCGGCGATGGCTGGCAGGAGCTGGTCGACGGGGCCGCCCGGCGAGCGAACCAAGTCGAGCCCCAAGAAGGCGCCCACCGTGGTACCGGCCCGGATCCGCCACGGGGTCGGGATCCGCCCCGGGCCGCCGGAGACCCGACACCACCGCCGGTCAAAGCGAGCAGCGGCGGCGCCGGGGAGGATGGGCGCCGACGCTCCCTGTGGCGCGAGATCCGCCCCCCGTGGGTGCAGGATCCGGCCTAGGGGAGCAGACCACCTCGCCGGCCGACGAGCGGGCCGCCGGGTCGCCGGAGTTAGGGTTGGGGAGGGGGGGGCGGAGGAGCGGGGAGGGGGGAGGGAGGAGGAGGGAAGGAGCGGCACGAGTCCCTGTTTTGGGGGGGCCGGCGGGCCGCCGCGGCGAGCGGCGGGGGAGGCCGGCGCCGAGGGGCGACGGGCGGGGGTGGGTTGGGCGGCGGCGGGCGAGCCCCCCCCGAGTGGCCCCCGACGGGAGCGCTCGGGGAGGGGAGTCGAAATGTGTCCCCCTCAATTCTAGAAAATGTGCACACGTCCGCGTGGAGATCTCAATCATTCCGCGCATGAGCCAGTCGGCTTTTTCATGATGCAACCGAAAAGGCCTCCCTCTTCTTACCAAAAAGAAGAAAAAAGAATCTCCCATAAAATATATTTAATTGGAGATATCAAAGAGTGATTAACGCTTCTCTCTTCACCAAGATATGTTCCTTTCTCTTTTTTCTTCTCTCATTTTTCTCCATACATTGTCTCCCTTTCCCATCTCTCTCTGTTGATCCGAAGCTTCTCTCTGCTCGCTTTTTCAAAGTTAGTGTTTAAATGTTGAGGATCCAACATGAGGAATTCGATTATGAGGGTTGTGGATCTAACAAACCTCTCACCGACCATCTACTTAGAAAGAGTGAGCGGCTCAATGATGGTGACAGTACCACAGAATGAAGTGGCCAAGGACGACTAATGGGTAGAGTTGGTTGGAGGCATCTTGAAGATGGTTATGTTAGAAACAAGTTAGCACTGCGGCCAAGTCAGTGGCTACAACTATTGGATAAATGGGGAAAATGTGCCCTACATGATATAGTTGTAATGAGAATAGTTAAATAGAGATGACAATGGGAGAATAACATATCCATCTCTTTGACAAAAAAAAAAAAAAGAAGAAAAAACAATCCTGCGAGAATCTCCAAACGCACCACGAGTAAATATTTCACACATACTTATTATCTCTAGGTAAAAAAACATATGATGAGTCATTTATACATAGCAACATATGAACCATAAAAGAATCAACGTGACATTATCTTAGCATCAATAAACATAGAGGCATTAAAGTAACACACCGATGCATTGAGATCGACAATTTGTACATGATAGATTATTCGACAACTATTTCTCACTACAATTCTTCTAACATTTCATGATTCATAGGAAATCCATGTTATTGGGCACAATATACCCATGTCAATGGGTATGGAAACTACTAGCGGATTTTAGTACTCATGTACACTGATATTTTGCCCATTAAAGTAGTATAATAGAGTAAACACTCCTTAGGCTATGGGTATCATTTGTCATAATCTCTATCGTTAAGTACTAGCAATTAGCATGTCAAAAAGCCAAACAATAGAATGGGGGAGAGGTGATAGAGCAAGAAAGTCACCGACATGAAAGGCTGAATTTCAGATGTGAAAATGGGCTATACCAATATGGCAATATGCCTATCGTGGTTTTTTTTTTTTTATTCAAAACCCACAACCATCAAATCAACTTTTTAATAATCACTATGAAAAAAGTCTTTACACACAATTGCTTCGCAAAGGAGAGACAAGTTTCCCATAGTGTTTAAATTTTTTTTTATCCAAACAGTACATACACCTATCTATATTGAGAAATCATGAAAAACCCTGCCCTAAGTCCGAACGGCGGCATTCCAAAACCCAGTGCAGACGGCAAAATCTTCACAAAAACCCACACGGCGGCGGAAACGGCAAACGAGAGAGCGAGAGAAAGTGATAAGGTTCGTGGGCGCGTCGCCACCCTCTCGTCTCGTCTCCCGCCCCGTTCCCGTCCCACGCCGTCGCGCCTCCTCCTCCCACACCCACCTCGCGATGCTCGCGTGCCCCGCCGCGCTCCATCTCCTCCTCCCGGCGCCACCGCCGCCGCACCACCACCACGTCGCCTTCCCCGCGCCGCCGCTCCACGCCTCGCTCCCGAGCTCGCGCCGCGCGCGGAGGAGGAGGGGCGCCCAGTCCGAGGCATGGGGTCGTCGCCAGGGCCTCCGCCGCAGTGGCGGAGGAGGCCAGCAGCTCCGGACCGGCCAAGTTCTCCGTCAGGATCCCCGTTGGCGACCGCGAGGTGAGCCGCTCGCCGCCGACGAGCTATCACTTTTCCCCCTAATTAAGCTGTGACTGTGAACCGTGGCGCGGCGCTCTGTTCAGGCGTCGCGGATTTCGCTTGCGTGACTGCGTGAGGCGTCCGTCCGCGGGGTTGCCTCGTAGCGTGTTCCTGCACAGTGCATTGCGGTGCAGGCTTCGTGCTTGTGTGTGTTGCTAGTTGCTGGATTCCTAGTGTTGTTTCAATTCTGAAGAGCACCCACTGCGCTTGGCTGTTCTGCTCATGGCATTTGCCTAAGCACATTGGAGTTGTTGTTATATTCTTCATCTGTTGGGGTTTTGGTTGGTTGATTGATGGCACGGCGCGTGCATTCACGAAATGGAGTGCGTTTATAAAATCAGGGTGGGTAATGGAATGTTTTTTTGCATTTCAGATATTGGTGGAAACAGGCCACATTGGGAGGCAAGCGAGCGCTTCTGTAATGGTCACTGATGGCGAAACGGTAAGTTCAGAGTCTAGAGTGCACTTTATACCTGTTGTTAAGAAACTGTACATGCACGCGTGATGTTACATTTAATCTGTAAGTAGGGGTTATAAAATTATAAGGCTTTCTCCGTAGAGCGCACCATTTGCACAATTCAGTTGTTACTTGTTTTGTTTTTGAGGGAATATTTACACTTATTTCAAAAATCCAAATAGGGCTGGTAGACTTGTAGTTATACTGTAACATTCTGTCAAAAACACCAGAGTCTGCATGCTTGTCACTTTTGACACAATTTAGGCTGCAATGGTTTGCCACTGTTATGATTTATATGCTCTACATGTGCATGGAAATCAAATTGGCCTGACATGACCATGATTCTTTCTGCTCTTCCTGTTGGATACCATAACATGAATGATTTTTTTTTAGAGGATAGCGTATTGCCTATTGCAAGCACAATTTTGGCCTTTACCAAATTCAACTCAAGGCTGCGCTCAGTTGTGGCCTACCAAATTCAACTCATGGCTGCGCTCAGTTGTGGCCTACCAAATTCAACTCATGGCTGATGTTTGATTTTTGTTTCTCTAATCACTGCTGTCCAGTTTAACTGATGAGGATAGAAGCATCTTGAATGTTATTAATTTCGTTTTTTTCAATTTCAAGACCTTGTTATGTCTAACTGTAACTTCAAACTGTGCTGGCAGATTCTGTACTGTTCTGTCTGTCTGGCGGATACTCCAAACGACCCTGCTGACTTTTTCCCTTTTTATCGGTTCACTATCAAGAGCGCCTTTCAGCTGCTGGAAGAACTAGGTACAGAAACCTAAAACTGCTGCCCCACCTTTGTCATTGTTCATGACTCCATTCTCAGTTTCGTTGTATAATTCATGAAACCTTATTCTATGTTTTTACTGATTCCAGTGGTGGTTTCTTCAAACGAGAAGGCAAGACAAAAGACCATGAGGTCACTATGGGAACTTCTACTTTTGTTCAGCTATTATGTTTGTTGGTTGCTTATATTTTCTTTCCTACGTCCTCCACAGGTTTTGGTTTGCAGATTGATAGACAGGCCCCTACGTCCCTACTATGCCTAAGGGTTTCTACTATGAAACTCAGATTCTATCCTGGGTAATCTTTAGAAGTTTACTTACATTCATGTTGCCTATGGGAGTTTGGCCGTATGTTCTAGCTTTCCTTGCAACGTGTGTTAAAGTTATATGAGTTGCTCATCATCAGTTACATATGTTCTCCACTTTATTGTAACCTTTCCTAGTATTCTCTAAATAGCAGAACTTACTTTAGTAATCTCATAATACTACAAGGGTGATATTGATAGTGTGAGACTATTCTCATTAGCGGACAATTTAGTATAACATCATGTGACTTGGATTCTGGATTCATAACTTGGCAATCCATTCACAGTTCAACCTCTAAAGCTGAGATACTTGCTATTTGAAATTTGTTAGGAAAAGTAGAAAATTCAACCATAACATCAACTCACTGCAAGGCTAGTGTTCGTATTTTTAAACTGAAATGATGTATATTGTATAATTCTTACCAACAATTTTCATAGATGGCTGCAAGATGACCTATACAGAGCCTTTTCATAGAAGCTACTGCCAGCAAAATTGTTTCATTCCCTCATCAAGAGATTTATGTTCTGCACCTATTAAAAATTTACTTTGGCAACAAACAAAAGAAATATGAATGCCCACCTAGCAAAAATGCTATGGTTGGTCACTTTTTCTCTGAACATCTTTGTGGCTGACGGGCCAGATTTGAAGATCATATTTTGTTATTCTACCTTTTTCTTTGGTTTTTGTTTCTTGATGACCTCCATCAATTACTCCATATGATGAGATAACCTTGACTATTATAGGTCTTCAGTTATGATGGCATTCACTCCCCCCTCGACTGCTTGGCTATCACAGCTGCTGGTATAGCCGTGTAGGTTTAGTAAAAATATTTCAATATGATATTTTTCTTTTGCAAGATTACATTCTTCATCTCAAAGGTACTCTTATTTATCTCAAAAAATTTCACTACAGGGCCCTGTCTGAAATTCCAAATAAACAAACAATTGCTGGAGTAAGAATTGGCCTGATTAATCGACCAGTTTGTTGTTAACCCAACTACTGAACAGATGGAGAATTCAGAGTTAGATTTGATGATGGCTGGGACTGATAGTGCCATTTTGATGATTGAGGTTAGTGTTGAATTGAAGCTTTGCTTGCATGCATGCATGAATGCTTCATCATATTCCCAGCATTTTTTTTTCAGTTGCTAAAACAAATCTGTGCATAAATTGTTGCATTTGGCAACATATACTTAAATCCTCAATTTGTTAGTGGTATATTTTAAGTTTGGTGTACATTGTTGCTCTGCCTTTTGTTTCATTGTAAAACAGTTATGCTTTAGGCTCATGTGTAAACCAAGTTGCCAGTCCTTAAATTAGCTCACTTATCTTGATTACTTTCATAGGACTCATAAATCTTATAGTTGAGGTTATCTTTTGATTCCTGACTAGTCCTTGGTAGGGCTACTGTGATTTTCTGACCGAGGAGAAGCTGCTTGAAGCTGTGGAAGCTGGGCAGGTGAGCTTATAAGATTATCAATAAGATACGCTTTTAGATAGAATGTATTGCTCCATAATGTAAACATGAATGAAGTGCTTAAATATGGCAAGATGATAGCACTATCGCTGTAGGCAACAATCAAGTACTCAAGTCTTCACACAGATAATAGATTTATTTGTTTTCCCATTTTGTTTATCATTGCTTTCTAGTTTCTCTTAACCATGGAGCTTTGAGTTCTTTATAATTTGTAAATTTCTGAGCTGTTATATTACCTCTCTTACTATTCACTACTCAGTACAAGTGTTTAAAAATATATTATATTTTCCCCATTTTTGTTTCCGAACCTGCAAGATCCAGAGCTTCTGTCGCTTATAGACCTCGCTTTAGAAGACATGTTATCTACTTCCGTTCTTACATAAATGATAGCTCTGTACAGCAGAACTTCTGAAATGAAACTTCTGTCCTGGTCTGTCCCTTTTTGTGTGGTTCTGACGTAATGTAGAAATCAGGTGGCAATTAGAGAAATCTGCAAAGCAATTGATGTTCTCGCCCAGAGCTGTGGGAAGAAGAAAATGGTTGATGCTATCAGCCTACCGCCTCCTGAACTCTATAGGCATGTTGAAGTATGAACACACTACAGCTCCCTATTTTCCCAAAATACAATCTTTTAACTTTATATAGTTGCAAGTACAAGTACCTAATATTCTTGTTTGAAGGCTAAACAATACCTGAACGGGCTGACTAGAATGCTGTTTCCTGTCCTCCCGTTTTCCTTAGTTCTTATATGCTTATCATTTTCATTTGCTTAATAGGCATATTCAGTAGCCACTTGGGTAGTCACACAATCTTGTCAATCATATATAATATTTATCGAATCCTGCCGATCATTTCCTTAATTATTCATCTATTGTAACTTCTTCACTTTTGCAACTTTTAAATTGAAAATATATGCTGGTAGATATACAATATCCTTTTCCCTTTCAAGAATGCATTTGCCTGTTGCCATTAGCCCATTAGCCCCGGTTGCTGATTTCAGTTGTTAATGTTGTTCAGGATATTTCTGGAGATGAGTTGGTGAAGGCATTACAAATAAAAAGGAAAGATTCCCAGAAGAAAAGCTCTTTTCGCATTGGAGGACAAAGTTATAAATATCCTTTCTGAGCAGGGTTATGTTTCCAAAGATGGCTCATCTGTAGTCACTGAAAGTTTGGCTGATATTGTTGAGGATGAGGATGAGGATGAAATTATAGTTGATGGAGAAGTAGATGAGGGTGATGTTCACATCAAGCCGGTTTCAAGGAAGCCCCCTCCTCAGGTGATGGTTATTGTATTGTAGTTGATGACGATGTTGTGACTTTTATGCTTTTATAAAACATCAGATATAATATCTTATAGGTTTTATAGCTAGGCCTGTGCTTTTGTCTTGAAAAGTTTCTTTTCCTTCACTTTCGTAAGATTTCTTGACAAGTAGACTTCGCCCCGCCTCTCCCAACACACACACACACCACCCCATTTTTCTGCTTTGCTTGACGGTTTTAATGTACCACCTTGCTTATTGAACAGATAACATTTTATACTGATTTCCAAATATTTTTCTTCTATATAGCTATTTGCAGAAGTTGATGTCAAGCTAGTCTTCAAGGAAGTTTCATCTAAATATTTGCGATGGCGCATTGTAGAGGTATTGATTGCACTTGTCACCTAAAGCTTTTTTTTCCCCTTGCTTATGTATCAATAGCAGGGTGCTTCCTTCGTGTCAACTTGCTAGGTTTTTTTCCTGCTAAAAACTGGTTAGATATCTACCTTTTATGCCCATACTTGACTTCTGAATTGCACTGTTGTGGTCATTGCAGTCTTGAAAATATCTATCTTGAGTTATCATGGATTTACAGTGTCTGCTTTTATTCGGTATAATGTATTTGCCTATTTTGTTATGTCTGTGTACAAACAATCAAAGATCATATGTACTTTCTGGTTCTTACTACAAAGGATCTGACTTTCTTCCTATATGTGCATTGTGGTTTCAAAGGTCCATTTGAACACTGTTTCCGTAGAATGTAACATTTTAACCCAGCAACAGGAAGCCAGTGCCATAGGTATTAACACCCACTGGTCATCCAAAAGAAGAGTGAAAAAACAAATATGTAGTTACCATATTTAGGAGAAAAATTCTTCTATCCGAACATGCTATTAATGAAACTAATAGGAATGTGGGTCCTCTCACAATCCAGCATTGTTTATGTTGTGGCCAATGTCTGCCATACACTCTGATTATTGAATTTCCTAGTGAGTCACATCATTCTGTTTGGTCACAGTTCCTTCGGGACTTTCATGTGGTTTATTATGGAAATTGTATGGAATATCAACGCCTCAAATTTCAGGGAGGAAAGCGAAGTGATGGACGGAGTCCTTGGGAACTTCGACCCATTAATTCTCAGTGTGGTTTACTTCCAAGAGCTCATGGTAGTGCTCTGTTCACGAGGGGAGAAACACAGGTGAGGTAATACACCCTCATTTGAGAGTCTGTTGTATCTGTCGTTTCTGATTAGCATAGTATGGCATGTCTCATAGTTTTATTTGTCATATGGTGCTGTTAGTGTCTTGCTGATCTGTTCAGTACCTGATGATGTTTACAGAAATTTATGTGCATATTCTATTTATATCCATCCCACCTTTATTTGTAAGAGTCCTGCTTTATTACTTCAGACATTGACTCTTACAAAACTTAATTTGATGTATTTTGTTGTGCAGTTCATTTCTGAATAATACATAACACAACCATTACCTGTATTTTTAAAACATTATACTTTCTGCTGGTTTATTTATAGTCTGTTTCAGCTAGAGTCAAATGCATATTAGGTGCTATCTTATTATTTTGTTTTCACTTATTTCTTTTGTCCGACCATACAGTCACTGGCTGTAGTCACTTTAGGTGGCTATCAGATGGCACAACGAATTGACAACCTTGTTGATACAGAGGATTCAAAAAGCTTCTATCTTCAGGTAAGTGAAACACCTTTTGCTGATTGAATGATACATCACCCTGCTAGGTCAATTCGTAGTTTCCTGCTTACTATGTTTCTTGTGCATCATGCTTATTTGATTGTTCTATTCATTGGGAAAACCTTTTTTAGAGGGAAAAAGAATCTTCAGATCCATATTTCTGAACAAACTATGTGAAAATAGAATGGGTAGCACGTATTGCCCCCCTTTTAAGATTTGTTATGTCAAGGGAGACATGGTGTGTACATTTGACAGGATTATGTCCTGCTTTCTTGCTGTGACGATTTTCAATGATGGTATTGAATCTGAGCTAATTCATTGTAGATGAGATTTTATTGTTGATCAGGGTGTACATGAGTATCTACCCAAGCTCTGTTCTGTCCTCTGAGGATCGTGATGTTCTTTTTTTGAAGGCTATATGCTTACTATTTTCATTGCTAACCTGTGAAATGGTCCAAAATAGTTTTCCATTCTAGCTTGGAGTTTTGTTATCAACACAGTTAGACTGCAAGATTACCCTGCATTGTTAACTAATTTCTGTGACATTCTGCAGTACTCATTTCCTCCATCATGTGTTGGCGGTTGGTCGAATTGGAGCACCTAGCCGAAGAGAGATTGGACATGGGATGCTTGCAGAAAGGGCACTGAGCCAATTTTACCTCCGGAAGAGGATTTTCCATACACTATTCGTGTCGAGTACTATCACTGAAAGTAATGGTTCATCCAGGTATACTATTCTTGTGCTTGACATTTGTTTTTTTTTTGCTAGCTTGTGTAAGTTTGTTTGTCTTTCTTGAAATGGTTCTTTCAATTTGCTGAACTGTTTGTGAGTTGACACAACCTTTATCTTACGTTTGTTGCTTCCTGAAGAGTTCAGTTTAGACATTTTTGCTAGTTGGTCAGGTGGAAAAATTAACATTCCTGCGTTTGGTGACCCAAAACAAACGTCCTTACTCCTTAGTCCAGCGGCACCTGAACATATACTCAATATTTCTGATACAATTAGCAATTGACCATTTCTCTGGGTTCGTACAGACTACAGTAGAGAATTAAGCGTTTAATTAGTCCTCAATTGCTAATACTTTTTCTGTGATATGTCACCAGCATGGCTTCTGTTTGTGGAGGTTGTTTAGCACTTCAAGATGCTGGGGTTCCTATAAAAGTTTCCTGTTGCTGGGATTGCAATGGGCTTAGTCCTTGATACACAGGAATTTGGTGGAGATGGTAGCCCACTTATACTTTCTGATATTACTGGAGCTGAAGATGCCTCTGGTGACATGGATTTGAAGGTGTTACTTGTATTTCATTCTGCCTTAGCAAGGTTAGTATATGTTGTTCTGCTGAAAGCTCAGTTTTCTTATCTGTAAGCTCTTGTTGCAGATTGCTGGTAATGAAAGTGGCATATCTGCATTTCAGATGGACATTAAGGTTGTAATGACTCTAGAGATTTGGAAGTATTTCGTGTATTTGTGCTACTAGGAAGCTTTGCTACAATGGTTAAATTTGTTTGGTTCTTGCATTGTGGCAGGTAGTCGGGATAACTCTACCTGTTATGGAGCAAGCACTTCTTCAAGCTAGGGACGGAGACAGCATATTCTGAGTAAGCCTGTGCTACATGCCAATTTCTTTACATCAGCTATCTACAAACTTATTATAAAATCGCGACTAGTTGCGTTCCAAATTATAAGAAGCAATGGATTTGGCTTTTTTTTTAAATACATTGCTTTTTACTATATATCTAGACATTGTAACTATATGTAAGTGCGTAAAAAAACTATGTATCTAGAAAAACAAACACATTTTTTTTTTTTTTTTAAAAATATCTAAAACGTCTTTAATTTGAAACAAAGCCTACATAGTTAACAAAACCATTTCACAATAAAAAAACTCAAAAAAAAAAAAACGGGTCCTATCGGATGTCGGGAATACATAAAACATAATTTGGAATTGTGTATTTAAGTGCGTACATCAAAAAACCAAACGTCTTTTAATCAAGCTTTAATTTTAAATAAAAAGGGAATATAAAACATAGCAACTGCTGGAATTCTGTTTTCGCCATTTTCAAACCCTTTTCAGCATTGTATGAAAAAAAAAAAAAAAACTTTGACCTGATACATGTCTGCCATTAGTAATGCAGCATCCAGTGTTTGGCAGTAGTATAGAAAATGCAAAAAAAAAAGGGATGTCTACTTACTATAGATGCTTTCTTTTGTGCTGCTAAATCATGTTTATTCTTGCACCGATTCTCATGACATCGTTTGCGAAGGTCCTTAAATTTGTGGGTGCTAATGTCACCTCTGAAAGATTATGTCACAAGATTGTCGGAACTTTCCTTAATATTAAATTTCACCTTGGATGGTCAACACTAATAACTTTCTTATGTCTATTCTACAGATGCTCTTATGCTGAAACTGTCATTTTTTGCATGTTTTTATTTCATCTTCCCCACATCTGATCTGATGTTACATGCTTCTCCTCAGATGAAATGTCGAAATCTTCACCTCCACCATCAAAAGCACTATCTCCATATGCTCCCTTAATTCATGTTATGAAGGTTGGTGCTTTGTTCATGATGTGTATATGCTATATATGTTTTCTTGCAACTATATCTTTCTAACATGTTTCATTACAATGTTCTTCAAGGTCAAACCTAGCAAGGTGAATTTAATAATTGGTTCTGGTGGTAAGACAATAAAAAGCATAATTGAGGAGACTGGAGTAGATGCTATTGATACTGGAGATGATGGCACGGTATGGAAAACTTGGTGATACTTGCTATTTAGCCTTACTGAAGTACTACTGACAAATGCCTTTTGCAGGTAAAAATTATGGCAAGAGACCTATCAAGCTTAGAGAAGTCAAAAACTATAATAGCTAACCTTACCATGGTTCCAAAAGTCGGAGAAATATACAGGTATTAACTTTTATCCACTCGGATGTTTTGTAGAGTATTCTTCTCAAAGTATATTATCTCTTCTTTCTTGTTTAGTTAATTACCCTGCTTGTTTTCTTGTAACCAATCTTTTTTGGTTTCTAATCAATACCCTTTTCTTGGGAACTCATTTACCAGGAATTGTGAGATCAAATCAATAGCTCCATATGGTGCTTTTGTTGAAATTGCTCCAGGGCGTGAGGTGAGCAATCAATATTAAATTTTACTTTGGTAGTTTCACATATTCATCACTTGTATATAATTCAGAGAAGAGAAGCACTATTTAGTGGCAAAACTGCATGAACTTGTTGGGTTTGTGTTGAAAAGGAAGTTCTCATGAAAAATACCTTCCAGTTTAGTTTTGATATTATTTTCTGCCATAACGCACTGCTTGTAACTCAATATGCAGGGTTTATGTCATATCAGCGAAGTTAAGTTCGGGCTGGCTGGCCAAGGCTGAGGATGTGAGAAAATGTCATGAATTAGTTTCATTTGCTTAGATTTCTTCCCTTTTATTAAGTAATCCAATTCACTGCATTTGTTGCAGGCTTTTAAAGTCGGAGATCGCATAGATGTCAAGCTTATTGAGGTTGGTACCTTTTTAGCTCAACATGTGTCTGTCCTCAAGGCGTTTATAGTGCAAAACTGCTATTTCTATAATAATTTCCACCTCCAGAAACGCCCCATGTTAAGTTATCCAACCACATGATCTGATGCCTTTCTCTGATTCTGTTTCCTTGATCGTCTGAACTAGATAAATGATAAGGGTCAACTTTCGCTAAGTTCTCGAGCTTTGCTTCCTGACGCGGATTCAGAATCCAACAGCGGTCCAACAAAAGAAAAGGCGCCATTAAAAAGATGATGCCATCAAGATGACATCAAGGAGACCCAGGCGCAAGAGACAGTCTGAGCCGTCTGGAACTGAAAATGCCACAACAAAGACTCTTGAGAAAAGTGCTGCTGCTCCAGCTGGTTCAAAGGGCAGTGAAGCCGCGTAGTAGGAACTAGGAAGGCGACAGCAACTAGGAAGTGCCTTAATGAGACGATTGCTTCACTTGACTGGCCAAGTTAAAGGGATACACATCAACTGACATATGATGGTCATAGGGCATGGCAAAGAGTTAAGACATGAGGCACAACTGTCTAACCGGATTATAATGAAGAAAATTTGATTGATCAACCTCGATGTTAGACAGGTAGCGTGCCTGCCAGGTGGTACAGGATGCGTGCGCGGGCAGTAACGGTGGTCAGGACTAGATCGTTGCCCTGATTAATGGAACGGATCGGGCGTAACAGCCATGTAATCTTGATTGTAATCTCCAGGATAGTTTAACTTTGTGCTGTATCCTTGCCATTCCGGCAAATGCAAACTACTGCGTGGTGATTAGCCAAATCTTTCATTGTAACGAGACGGTTTACACCAGTGACATCTCATCCACAAAGGATAACAAGCTTTCTCTCAGGATTACACATTCTGTGTGCCTTTTGTTCCCCGCTATCCTTTGGAACACGGAAAGCATCGTTGTCTCGGATCTTTCTTCGAACATTATATGTCAGATTGTGTGTACCGTCTCATTCCTCAGTACCTCACAATGGTGTACCACGTGTATAATCAGTTTGTCACTTGCTCTTTAGTCAGCGAAGATGTTATGTTACCACATCCCAAGTTACTGTTCAGCTTGAATGTTTCAAAATAATAAAGTTGGATGTGCATAACCAACGTGACAATGTTTTTGATAGGCCTATGTTCCTATCATATGTCAGGCATATTATTGTGTGTATGATAGAGTGGGAAAACAACAATCGATACAATACTCACATCTTAGCTGTCAATCATGCTAATTAAGATGACGCTACAGGACCTGAATTCAGTGTTTCTGAAAATCCAACCACGCAGACTTTGAAATTGACATGCAGATGTCCTGATTCTCAGCTACCAGCAGATACTGATCTTTACACATTCCTCCTAGTTGCATATTTTACTTTCTGATGATGAACATTTTGGCCACATATATACCACTCATATTTGAAGGAAATCTCAAATGAAGATCAAAGGTCAAAGGCCAAGATCAGTGGCGATACGGTGAAGGACCTGTCTAGGCACAAGAACAGGGCTGTCAAAGCAGCCGGTCGCCCATGGTATCGATTCCTCCTCCCCGAAAACCCTGTCTGGTGCCTTAATCCACGCAGAGATCTTATTAGGTCAGAGTTGTGCAGATCCGAAAACACGGATGGAACAAGGGGTAGAAGAAGGGATGAAACTCTTCGGAGATAGTACGGGCAGACTGTCCAGATTTGATAGTAGGGCGTTCATCCTTGCTGCTAAACATGCGGAAATTAATAGGCTGAGCGGTCGACGCGGGACGCCACCACCGATTGAGTTAGTCGATTATCCAGGTTTTTTTTTTTTCTTGCTGCCTGTCTACCTTGCAGCATTTTTGTGTGCTCCTCCGATCCGTCCTCCTCCATTGAAATTAATTAAAATTGGAGTAAATCCGAGTTGTTGACTAATGCTGTTTGTGTGTGGTACGAATGCATGCATGCAGATCTTTTCGAGAGAGCTTGGGGATGGGATTACTTACTTCCAAACGATATGGTTACTCCTTTGGCCGTATACAAGCTATACCTCCGGCAATATTACGACCGCAATCATCGCAATGCTGCCGCCGCCGCCGATGATCTCAGTCTCCATGGAGATGATCATGGGAATGGCCTGCTAGCAGCTCTAGTCGACAAAGTAGCTTCCTGACTGGCACCTTGTTGTCCTGTTTAGCTTCTATGTTCCCTAGCCTCATCTTCTTGTTAGTTTATATAATATGCTCACAACATTTGTGAAATCATGTGTTTTCAAGTGTATCAAGACGGAGGATAATCTTAAGCACACGTGGAACTGCCGTCCTCAATCCTTCACTACTGATGTTGATGATGATGAGGAAGAGATTCCATCGGTGAGTAACGAAATCACCAAACACGCTCGTGAAATGGCTCAAGTTCGGGGATCTGAATCTCCTGCTGCTATTGCCCTTGAGGTATGTTTGCATCCCTATCCCTACCCTTGACATACCAAGCAAGCCCTCCTTAATTTGGAATTGTATTCATCAATAATGTTTGTAAATTGACTCCTCTTGTGCCGATTGCAAATCATGTTCAATTTCAAGTGTATCATAAAAGAGGCTGAGCTCATGTGCCAGTGTATTCTCTCTGGGGATTCCGTTGTCTCCTTCGCTGTAAGCAATGCTGTCCGGCGGTGTGCCTTGACTTTTATGACATCCAAAGATTATGATTATGTTTCTGCTGCTGCCGCCATGATGGTACATGCCTTGACTCCACCAAAAGTCCAAAACAATATGTTACTTAGCTACTTAATCTTTAGTATTAATCCCGGATGTTTATGAATGTCTTATTGTTGCTTACAATATTTACTTTTAGGGCATCGTGAAAGAGACTGAGTTGGCGATTGGTTTCCTGAGGGAGGATCAAGACAAAAACAATGCAAAGATAGGCCATGCTGATATTTTCCGGCATCGTACCATGTTAATTATGTTGGAGTTGTGTGATGAATGCTATGTTGTTGCGGAGCCTACTGTGTATGACCATTGCACCCTTATTTCTCTACTATCATAATATATACTCCTTCCGTTCTAAACTATAAGTCGCTTTGACTTTTTTGGTACATCCATTTTGCTATGTACCTAGGCACATGCTATATCTAGATGTATAACAAAATGGATGTATCAAAAAAGTCAAAGCGACTTATAATTTAGAATGGAGGGAGAGCACATGACAAGTATTCCATTCAGATAGCAAAGTGAGCGATAGCTCGTGGTGTGGCTAGATGTGGCTGTGCCCACTGCCCTAGATTTAAATCCTGATATTCCACACAAAAACAACGCCCTCACTGGCTTGTGGCTATGGTGTGTCACTGGCCCAGGTAAAGGTGCACTGCGTCGGCCTGGGTAACGATGTTTGCCGGCCCAAGTTTGTCCCTAACAAGTCTAGGCTAGGGTCCGGGGGTTTTCTTGACCAGGGCGATACAATCCCTTTTAAATTACATTACCAAGGTGGAGGTTCTTCTCCCCACCGGTTGAGGTTTTTTTAATTCCATATGTATTCTCTTCATCGCTGCAAGGTATAATGATGTATTTTCTGCTCAACTATCACCAGGGGTAATACTGCTGGAGATTTGAATTCTAATGAATCAGATGATGAACTGGCTGATAATGGCAATCATGAGGAAAGGGGCAATGTAAGTGAAAATAAGGTATGTTCTATACTGAAATTGGGTGACTAGCTCAAATAACTTGGTATCTGTTTGTATTACTCATTACTAATAACCATTGTAGGATGAATCTGGTGAAAAGAACTCCAAGGAGAAACTAGCAGGAAATGGCATGGATGCAGGCTATAGGACAAATGGAAATCAGGTATAGTCTACACTGAAAATTGGGTGGCTAGCTCGAACAAATTGGTGCCTCTGTGTTCTTCTCATGGAGCTCCTTATTGATATGCATTAAATTGTGATGAATCAATGCCAAGAATCCCAATGAGAATCTAGGAAGAAACAACGTGGAGAAGGGCGAAGTGAAGCCAGATACCATGGTATTGGGTGTTTTATACTAAAGTGTAATTTGTTACTTGCATGTAGGCTTTGGACAGGATGTGGGCGAAGAACGAGGCTTTCGACAAGGAAAAAGAGAAGGCAAAAGAGGTGAGGTACATGGCTTCACTTGAGATAGATCAGGCCGCATTGGAGCTAGAAAAGAAGCGAGTGTCTAATGAAGAAAAAAAAGTTGAAGCAGACTTGCTCAAGGAGGAAAAAGAAATAATGTTTGTGGACAAGAGGTCTCTCGACCCGTTGCAGCTGCAGTACATTGAGATGATGCAGAAGAAGATCATTGCTCGACGCATGGAAAATTAAAGTTCATGTCATTTGTTTTATGGAAATCCAATTATTTTAGTATGGAGTGAACCTTTCTTTTCATTCTCATTGAGAGATCCTTTTCCATTATCATTTTCAATGCAATGGCGAACCTTGATTGTAGAACCCCAAAATCTCTCTCCACATCCTTCCTAGCTGATTCTTGCGCTTTCGCAAAGTACTCTCTTGTTTCCCATAGGAAGAGTGATGGACTTGACTAAAGTGGCCCATGAGGGGTATATACCATCTACTAGATAATAACCCACCGTATAATCATGCCCATTAATAGTATAATTGACTTGTGGAGATGTACCTTCTACCAAATTTTAAAACGAAGGAGACCGGTGAAGAACATTGATGTCATTATGTGACCCAGGCAATCCAAAGAAGGCATGTCATATCCAATGGTCCTGCAAAGCAACAACCTACAAAATGATGGTTGGCTTCTCCACATGCCCTTTGTATTGACCTTGTTTTTCATAAGGACAGTTCCTTCACGTCTGATGCATACAATCGATGGACCATAACATTCAAGAGAAGCCTTTTTGATCACCGAGTGCTAGTAAGCGTGCTGTGCCCACCTCATTGGGATATCTCAGGTACTCATCTTCAAAAATATCAACAACTACAACAACAAACCAATTTGCAAAACTCCTAGAGATGCTCTAAGAAAAACTATAGGTCTATCTGGTTTGGGGTCTTTAAAGTTTAGTGACTAAAATATAGTCTCATTTAGTCCCTAAAAAGCCAAACCTGAAGGTGACTAAAGTAGTTTAGGGGCTATTCGGCTGAACAGTTTATATGGGCTGATAAGTCGAATGATGTTGTTTTGTCATGAGAGAAAAATATTATATCATAGCTGGCAAGTCGGATTGATAAGTTAAAGCGTTAATTCTCGTAATGGGATGACTGGAATTGACTACACTGAAGGAGGGTCACGCGGAAGGAACCAAATTAACCTAAATCCTGCTATATCTACGGCCACTAATGTCTTTGCCGTTATGTGGCTATCATCATCATTACTAAAAAGCATCTAACGATAACTTTTTTTACCCTGGTATAGCCCTTCGTTGGTTGACCAGTTAATATGGTTCAAAGCTAGGTTATTCTGCTATCCTACGCTCTTGAGTTACGGTGCGCGCGCTCCAACCGTGCCATACCACGTGGCGACAGGCGAGGCGCGCAGGGCTCTCTTGAGGAGGCATTGTGATCTTTGAGCTGGTAGGGTGCGGTGCTGGCCCGCGGCAGGCCACACAGGACTAGAGTGCGTCTACGCGGCTAGCAGGACAGCTCACGGAAAGGAAGAGGTAGGCGAGATAGGCCGGCTGGGGCTTTTGCTGGGTTGCATTCTTGGGTCACATCATTACTTTGGTTGCCGTTTGTCTACGTTTTTCCTTTTATTTAAAAAAATATTTTGTCTATGTAATTGAGAATACATTTAGTTGTTTGTTATTTTTCTGTGAGCACCTACCTCATTCTATGGCTGTGTTTGGATCAATGGGTTAAAGTTGGGGTATTTGACATTGCTCCACTCTCGTTTTTTCAGCTCCGCTCCACCAACTCAACTATGGAGCAACTCCACCATGAAGTTTGTAGAGCAGGTGCTACTGTGCTTCATCACCTCTAGAAATGAGTTATTTTTAACCCTTGAATGAAAGTTGCACTTCGATCTCGGCAGTCTGGACTGCCGGTCGAACATACACAATTTTTCAATAAAAAAAAACTGATCAGGTCAGGCACAAGCACAATGGGACACACTGCCACAAACATTGTCGCATCATTGCACATGACCTACTTATATGCAACGAAAAAATGTACAGATAAGAAATACAGATATTGAACATTGCCACAATTCTAATATAAATAATTGTTGCATAAATTGTAAACGATAGCTGGATGTGGACATACGGGAGTCGAGAGGGAGTCAAAAGAAATAGTAGATGGGACGGTGACTAGTGAGTGGCAATGTGCGGTAATTACTTAAAAACTTCATGTGAGGGTACAAAACTCTAAAAACTAGAGTACCTCTTGAGTTGCTCCATCCAGAAAAAAAGGTGGAGTTGGGCTCTAGCTCTACCTTTTTGTGGAGCGGAGTTCTTAGATCTAGACGTGACACCGCAGAGCTGGAGCGGAGCCGAAAAACGGGAGTGGAGCGGTCCTAAACACCCCTTAGTTTGAGCTATTTGGGGCTCGAATAGCCCTAAAGTATCAAAGATGAGAATTAGATTGGGGCTAATTGGAGCTAGTTCAGGGTTGAGACCACCAAAGCATCTAACCCACCAAAGAAAAACTATCCCCAAGAGGTGCTAATTGGAGCTAGCTTAGGTTGAGTTGAGACCAATGGAAAGTGATTTTTGTCTCTCACTCCACCCACACCAAATAATTGAGAAAATACATTTAATGTCAATCTAACCCTTCCATCAAACACCTCTTTAGCTCGAGTTAGTTCAGGGCTAATCATGAGTTAGAAACTAGCTAGAGTATCAAAAAAGGGCCTATGCTTGATTGCTGAAACACGTGGCACCAGGTGTTCAACTGAATACATGGCAGCTGGATTGAGCTGCCGCCACACATATTTTAATTCTCCCACCGTGGATGACCAATGTTTTGCACTATCCGGGTTTGGTCTAACGACGATCCATCCCATTTGTGTAATTCGAGTTGTCCTCTGCATAGCCCCAAAATCTTTGATTTGCTACTGATGGACTACCATCATCATATATTTGACATAGATTTCTTGTGACGCGAATTTTGCATGTGCGCGGTAAGTGTTGGCATCTTGAAAAGTTACACACCTACTTGTCCACCACAAGCTAGTTGTTGACGCTTAAACCAGTCACACACCTGATAAGGAGCTAGATCGCTCGATGTAGGGCCAAACCGAATTTGGGAATCGGTCGGCGCCTAGGAGATATCCACACCTGGACCTTGTGCCTCCAGCGATGAGCGCGATACGCAAAACACGTCGTGGAAGAGGCTCGCCGGGAGCGCGATACGTAGGACACGCCGGCAAAGTCTCTTGAAACCCGAAACCCCACACGCCCGGGACAGACCCCGTGAGTGTTACGGCTATGGGCTGCCCTACCTAGCCGGTCCGACCGCTCTAGAGCTTTGTCGTTTGTCGATCCCATGTCCGTGGGCAGCGGCGCGAAGAAGAGGAAGAGAGAGGATAGAAATTAAGGTAAAGGAGTTGATAGATTAGTTTAGTGTTTCGATTGGTGGATGTGACTCAATCGTCCATGATCCTTTCATATATAGATACGTGGGGTGGTCTTATATATCCCAGTAAGAAATCTCTCCAATACGTAGTCTACAAATTTCCCACATCAAAAACTACCAAAAACGTGATTTATATGCATATCGGTTCGGAATCAGCACGCACCGGTAGTACCGGTGCAAGCCACCAATGGAAGACCGGTAGTACCGTAGGCCAAATCTCTACAAAACTGATGGGGCACCTTTAAACTATCGGTAGTACTGGTAGAAGACCGGTAGTACCGGTAGGCCAAATCTCCGCAAAATCTAGGGTGCACCTGTAGTACGGGTGATGGCTCCCCGGTAGTACCGGTAGGGTCGACGATGAAGCATCTTCGGGCATAACTCCTTTATCTGGACTCGAATTAGACGCTCCATATATTTTTCTTGATCGCCTCGACAAGAGGAACACAATGGTGTAGTCTGTTTTTTATTTTAACAAATTTATAAAATGAACAATTTTGAGTGTCAACGTATACCCCTGTTTTCAGGTGAATGATGCATGAAACCTGAAAACAAACAAACAAGGCAAACCAAACAGCAACGATACACATCACTTCTCTAACCTCCATGTCTTTAACCCAGCGGTCCATTATATAAGTGCTCGTGATACTTTGTCTTTACTTGTCCAACCTTAGCCTTGACTCTTGTCAATGCTTTCATCATCCCTGACCAATGTAAACTCTTGCTCTTCCATGCACCCAATGCGAGTCATCCAGTTCGTCTTTGGCCTCTTGGTCCCTCGATTTAAGCCTTATATATTGTCCAGCCATTAATGCTTTCGGTCCACCATAGACTCCTCAATTTTCCAGTCGCAAAAAAAAAAAAAAAAAAAAAAAAAAAAGACTCCTCGATTTTCCTTCTCAATCGTCTATCGACCACCTCGCTGCATCAACACCTCTACTTTCACAAGCCGAGAGACATATTACACAACACACTCAAGACAAACATGTTCCACAAAAAAAAAAACCCCTCGACAAAACATGATACATCCAGTTAGACATTAGCATAAACAATCACACATGTGAACTATAAACTCAACCGAAAAAGTTTTTGAAGCCTCTGAACCCTTGCGTCAATCATTCATCATAGGACGAGACCAAGTCATTTCTTAGCTTCTCTCAGTAAGTGCGAGTGTCCACCACGATGGCAGAGCAGCATCCCAGGCCGAGGAAGGAAGAGGTTCTGACACCAGAACATTCAGTGAGCTTTGTTTCCTAGGGGCAGGTGGAGAGGAGATCAGACAGAATGTCACAGCGCTTATCCGGTGCATTAGAGCAAAAGCCCAATAAGCTTGGCTAATAGCCAAGCCATGTCATATGTAGACTATTTCTATAGCCAAGCCATACAATAATCAAACACACTTCACAGATTCCAAAATTATATTTTAGTACCCTGGACTCACCACATGCATGGTCTCTCTCCACCTCTCCTCACTTTGGTTGGTCAGAGCATGCTGCATTGATTCCTGGTGGGATACAACACAAACTTGAATCCTGTGAACAGCCGGGCGACAGCAGCGTCGCCGAGCTCCTCCTCTTTCCTGTTTTCTCTCCTCCACCTATGATTTTGCTGAGTTGTTTTTTTATTAGCCAAGCCGACATGGCTTTTTGTACCTGCTCTTATTGAGACCACGCACATTCCATAAAAGGAAGGAGAAGGAGCCACAGTTCATCCACAACAACAAGGCACCACAAGAAAACTGGACAAAACTTAACATAGTTGACGGCACGACGAAGGAGGTGTACATAGAACGCCAGGCCACCTCTAACCTGGGCACTAAAGGTTCGAGAAGGAAAACAAACGGCCTGGCAGAAGCGACAGTGCCAAGGGTACAACAATGGCGCACGCAGGCACCAGACAGAACAAAGACAAGGAGGGTGAGAGGCTGCGCGCAGGCAGCATGACCCAACCAAAACACGGAGACTGAAAATCTTTCACACGACCACAGAGTCTATTAAGGTACACAAGTTTGCATAGGCTGACGCTGAAATAAATAAATTAAGAGTAAATGATACCAGGCCATGCATGAAAATAGGTCATATCAGGTTGGGCTTGCCCATGCAGCAGAGCTCACATGCTTGATCTTGTCGAAGAGTTCTTTGTCCTCAGCTTTGATTTTTGCAACAGTGTTTGGCATGTCAAACAATACCACCATTTTAAGTTTCTGTGAGTACTTGAGGCCTTGGATTGTTTTCATGTTGGGGCATCCGAAAATCTCCAAGGTGACAAGGTTAGGCAGTGCAGACTCCTCCAAAACTAATTCCTCCAACACTTTGAGGTTAACAAGCTTGAGCTTTGTAAGATTTGCAAATCCTTGTCCCTGGAGCAACAGCTTCTGCTCAGAAAACGACCCGTCCAGTAATTCCAGCTCATTTAGGTACTGATATTTTGACAAAAAAGAGTCGAGCAGCTTCTGTGACATGCAAGATGACTTGAGGACAATCCTTGAGGCTATTATGGGATGAAGGGAATCAGAAGATTGTGACAGAATCTTTCCATCTAACTCCAGGTACTGAAGTGGCTGAGTTCTGGACCAACATAATAGTGGAATGCGATCACCTTGTATCTTCAACTGACGAAGTTTTGTGTTTTCCTGTAGTGTCTTAGCCAGCGGTCCCACACTGGAATCTGTTGCACCCACCACCGTTAAATAGATAAGTTTTGACATTTCATTTAGCGGGCAGTTCTGCTGCGTCCACTCTGAAGACAATATCACTCCTTGCAGAGTTTCAAGTTCGGTGGAGGCTGCTGACACTGGCAGTGAGATCTTTTGGGCGAGCACGTGCTTCAGCTTATCGATCTTCCAAAATTCACCCGCAATCTTGTTCACTTCATTATCTGCTATATCCAGTGTCTCCAAATTCATCAACTTAGCCACTGATCGTGGGAGATCCTTTAGGCAGCAGCTGCGAAGGCCAAGGTACCTGAGGTGAACCATATCGCCTATACTGTCCGGTAACTTGACAAGTTGAACTCCCTGCAGGTCAACAACTCGAAGGAACTTGGATTGAGATAGGAATCGTAGCCTGCTCTGCTGAAGGCCTTGCTTCTTCAAGAGAGAGCTCTGCATCACACCTTTGGTACTCTTGGCCTGGCTACGTGATGCATGATGTGCAACGTCGTCCACCAGACTCCTCCGCAAAATCACCCACCAAAGTTCGTAGCTTGGGAAAAAAATGGTGTCCATACGCACATGCCTGTCATCATAGTTGCGGACAGAAAGGCGACGAACGAATGAGGCATCATGTATTTTGAATCTGCTGTGGGATTCCATGAAGCCGGTCTCATGTGCCATGTCCTTTGCAAAGCTGTGTACACTTTGATGGATGCATATTTTGGTGTCAGCATCCACTCTTTGCACAAGTCCCAGTGAGACCAAAACACGGACACACTAGTCCAATACAACCCTCTCCGTTCGGTCATCTCTGATTTCCGAGTCAGGAATCCCCTCGGCACACCACAGCCTGTGCAGTTTCTTCAAGTCAAGATGTACATTCGGTGGCATGGAAGCGAAGTATAAGAAACATAGCTTCAGGATTGTTGGCATGGTCACATAACTCAGTGTCAGAATCCGCTTGATTAGCCTCATATGCTCCAAGGATTTCAGCTGGTCAAACACATCGTTCCATTGCTTTTCATGGTCCTTGAAGTATAGAAGTCCTCCAAGCAACACAATACCGAGAGGAAGCCCTCCTGAGATACTATAAACTTTATCATCAAATTCTTTCTTATTTCTCTTGTAAACTTCGCTGCAACGGCCAGAAAACATCTCGTCAAGAAATTCTTCGCAGTGAGTTGGTCCCAGGTACTTGATTTCCACTTGTAAATAGTCATGAATGAGCTGCTTAATTTCCTCTCTTAGAAGCTGTGTGGTTACCACTACCCTGCTACCATTGGCACCATCCGGTAGCTCCCTTAATACCTCCATGAGCTCATCCTTATTGTCCATTCCATCCAACACCACTAGCAGTTTCATTTTATCCAGCACCTGCTTCACGTCTTCTCTTCTAGGAGAATCACACTTATAGTGTGTGTTTGCTCCTGGGCCTGTTCCCAAATTTTATCCAAATACCTATCCACCCTTGATTTCGGTGGCAAGCAAGCCCAAGCGCAAACATCAAAATGTCTTTGCACCTCCCAGTCCTGAAGACTGCTCTTGCTGCAGCGGTCTTACCGATGCCACTTTCGCCCATAACTATAACTCCCCGCTTGCCCCTCGTTGTTGAGAAGCACATTGGTTATCTTCTTGGTGTAGTCATCGGCCGATGACATCTTCAATGCGCCTAGATCATTGTAACAACAGACAATATATGAGAAAATTTCGTGTGTCCATGTGTCAGCTGTCAAGCAGTTGTAATAAAATACTAACAAACTTTTCAGGATTCAAAAATACATGAAGAATTTAGTGACAAAATAGCGGATTTGCAACATCAAGCTCGGGTCGGTGTTGACATTAAGTTAGGAACCTTGCTTCCTTTCCCCTCTGCATCATCTCACTCTCACCATCATCCCACCAAACGTGTGACAAGCACATTTTGTTCTTTTTTAAATATAGGAGTGCCAAATCAGTTTACCACTTACAATTATTATTAGTAAACAACTAATAAAATTCAATAAAAAACCCGAACAAGTCATTTGAACATGATTTTTTTATCTATTGCCCTCGCACCGTCCAATGACAACTGCCCTTTTCTTTTATAATAATAACTAAATAAATTAGAAAGATTAATATGGTATGGTTGTTAACAAATTAGAAACTATGGATAGGAAAAAAATAGCATAATGAAGTTAAATAAATGTGGAGTTATCTAGAGAAAAAAAAGGCGGTAACTTCGGCATAATAGCAACTGTCAACAAATTCAATAAAATGTATGGTGACAGAAAGACTCGAGGGAAAAGCAAAGCTAGATGAAATGTAGCTTACCTTAGTTGTTGGACTGCAAGAGTTCCCATGGTTGGTTTGTCAAAGTCTCCGATATTGTTTGCCTGCGCAACCACTGTGGGCTGCATGTTGAACCAGCTATCCTCCTTGAACTCCTCCAGGCCGTCGAGAAGCTTTTGATCTCTCCACGCAAGGCGTATCGAAGAGGTACCTCCGACAAGGGGAAGCAGGGAATGCATGAGCATCCTGCTTTCCGAGACTCGAACCCAGATCTGGAGTGGTAAACGCCCTGGAAATACTCGTCGACGATGTCTTCGGACTTGAACACAGCCCCACGGATCTGGCTCGCCCACACACGCACCAGCTCGTCGTGCTTGGTGACGTTCCCCTCCTCCGCCTTCTGGATCCAAGCCATCCAAAACTTCAGTTTGGATTGAAGATCTTCCACTTGAGTGCCTACATCCTGCAGGCTCTGGTACTCCTTCATGGCAGACTGCCCGATCTCGCCGATCTTGTTCAGCACCGTCAGGATGGTGGTGTCCATCCCTCTCCTTCTTGCCTCCCGGCCCTCCAAATCTCTCGCGGCCGTCGAAGCCGCCAACCCAGAGCTTATCAAGGTCCAAGACTCCAAGTCAACTTTCCGTCAAAAAAAGACTCGAAGTCAACTCGAAGCGGTGGATGGCTAGTCAAAATAAAATATGGGATACTAAGGAATGTTTTGCCTCAAAGCTTCCACTGTCAAACGAAGGCAAGCTCAGACTATGCACTGGTCGTCCTTTAAATCCATCCTTTAAACACCTCCTAAATCCTAATCATCAAAATTCTCTACTCTGTACCATTCTCTCACACTCATCCATCCTTTATATCTCACTCTATATCGTAGTAGGACCCACACGTCAATTTTTTTTTTTTTTTTTTTTCTCACACCCGACGACGGCTTCCTTCCCTTCCCCATTCTCTCTCTCTATCCCGCACTTCCCAAGACTACTCCGTGCTCTCGTGCCCGTGGCCACCGCCTCGCCACGCCCGCAGCACTTTCCGGCGCCGCGCCTCGCCGCCCGAGCCGAGCAAAGATAGACGACGGCGGCGGACGCATGTCAGCGGCACATGGCCCCGCAGGTGTCACGAACCCACGCTACGACGGCAAATTTGCCGGGAGGCCGAAGCGATGGCGGATGACATGGCGATATACAGGGAACCGCTGCAGCTGATTTTTACGGCATGCAGTCTTCTCGGATGGGGTGCCGGATCCCAGTGCGGATAGTCTCACCCAATGCGCTGTTCGACCATTTCAAGGGGGAAAACAATAAGGGCCCGTTTGAATCCCTTGAATTTTGGGGAATTGGAATCTACTTAATAAATTAAACTATTTAGTTTGAATTTGAGATTCTCTAACTTTCTAAAGTTCACAAATAAGCCTATCTCAAATTCATGGGGTGAGAGATAGGAATTGAATTCCATTAAATGAAGCATGTTATGTGGTTGAGGAAGCCCATCACCATGTTATGTTTGCATTGCACTTTCCAACTCCATTCCATTAAATTAAGCATATAGGCTAGCTTAAATATATGTCTAAACTACAATGAGTTAAATTCCAAGGATCCAAACAGGCCCTAAATGAAAAACGCTCATGTGAGGTATCAAGCGAAGGAATCTTGTCACCAGAAAGCTGTGAGAGGGTTGGTGGTAGGAAAATAGGTAAAATTAAATGTTGGGCGGAAAGGAGGGGGTGTTCGGCCAATGGTTCCAACAGATGTTGTATTGTAGTGAGAGAGAAATATTGTAATTAGGCTGATAAGTTTAAGTGACAGATGGTTTGTATTGCTAAGGCGAGGTGATTAAGCTTTAGTTCAGCTGGTTTATTGTGTTTTGAAGTAACCTAGGCATCAAGTTGATGTGTGTTGTGCGTAGCATGACTTTTAACATGTGAATGTGCATTTGTTGAGTGTAACAAGGTGGTATAGTATTTCAAAGCGAGGAGTCTCCTGAAACATATTGTGTTTGGTTACACCAAATTTTGCTTGCCAGGCTAGAGTGGGTCAAGAAATATGTGTTTGGTTGGTGGACTGAGTTTGTAGCCCCAACCCAACCTGGCCATTCTTACAGTCCTAGCTAAGGCGGGGGAGAACGCCCATGGCGGCCATTCAATCCTAGCCTGGCTTGAGCCAGCCACGGTGCTTCGTTACCTTCACTTCACGACCGCTCTTCTCATCACTCGAGCCATGGTGCTCGCAAGATCTAGATGTCGGATCCATGGAGTTGGAGGCTGGAGGGTGTCAGGCTCGGTTTAGCGGGAGACCTTGCTGGACGAGATCGTCGCACTCGTAGACATGTTGCGGTTGTGTGGCGAAGGCGCGGAGGAGTGGGGCGAGCTGGGTAGCTGCAATGCCTCCTCGTAGGGCGGGGTGTTAGAACATTAGGATCACTAGCAGTGACAACTAGACGGGTAAACATTGTGATTTGGGATGAACGGATAATGTACAGACTAAGGAACCATTCTAGAGAGAGAGAGTGTGAGTGAGATGCACAGACCATCGGTGAACGTGGAGGAGGATCCGGCGGCCATCTCTGGTTTGTCGGTGAAGCTCTACTGTAACACCCGTGTTTTTGCATCATTTTAAAATTCACTAAAAATTTGAACTTTTTATAATTATCAACTAATACTTGATTTAATACCCGTACAACCCAAAATCCTTTTCGAAAACCCTGCATTAAATTCACCATATAGAATTTAGGCCCTTGCTTGAATGTTTGCCTTGCCTGCTTGTTTGTTCTCGCTAGAATTTACTTTGGCATCAAATACTTTCTTGCCATCCTTCGCCAAATATTTCCCATCGACCTTTCTCTCGTCATCCCCACCAAATAAATTCGTTGATTAACCTTGCCCTTCTCCTTGTCATCCTACACCGAATAATCCCCTTGACCTTTTACTCAATTACCAAACCACCTATTCCATGACACCCCACCAAATACCTTTCCTTGACTCCAACTCCAGTTTACAAGGTGCTAGTTTATTTATTTTCTGGGAAACCAAAGGAGCCATCTCATGAATATACACACACATAGGAATGCGTATACTTGAACAATATATATGCGTGAGTGTGTGTATCCAACTATAAATATATACATGAGCTTGGTTATATATATATATACACACACGCATGAACATATATATACAGGTATATGTTTTTTTTTTTTTTTGAGAATGACACAAGACAACGCAGACGCCACAACACGCACGCACACTCACCCCTATGAACACACATATCCGAATATATACACCCGGCAGATCTGGAGATTCTCGAAGTCACCATTGGCGCCTGGTTATATATAATGCATAACGCCGAAATCACAAAATCCCAAGAAGGTCGCCCGGTGGGTAGCGTCCCACCTGGCCGTCCTACCATTGGACTACAAACCATATATATACAGGTATATGTGGGTATAAGGGAAATTAAAAAGAGGAAAGGGCCTCGGGCTCAATTCCTGACCCAGCTAGCAGAAGCAGGCCATCGGCCCCTCCTTCCCCCATTGAGCCAGCAACCAGCCCAACACGTCAAAGCAGCACAGCCAGCCCAATCTCCCTCCCCTCTCCTTGACTTACACAGCGGGCCCACACGTCAGCTTCATCTCTTCCCTTTACACGCACGCACGACGGATGCTTCACAGCGGCATTGACCATGGCACAGCAAGCAATGCGACCGTGTCGGGAAATATCTCGACGCCCTGAACTCCACCTTGACTCCACCAGCATGCAGAGCACGCGCACCACAGCACCACCCGTCGGCCCTTTCTTCCCCATGCCGCCGCTGTGCTCGTGTCAACGACGACCAGGACACAGTGGGGAGCTGGCCTTGTCGGCACCAGCTCACCACCAACCTCGCCGTCGCGTCCTGTCGAGCCGCTGTACCTCGCCGACCCGTCCCATCCATCCTACCATCGCCAGAAGGCCAGCTCGTCGCCACCCGCCGACACACGCTGAACCCACCGGAGCTGTGGCCGCCGCCGTGTCCCAACCGATGAGCTGGAGCTCGCCCATGGCCGCTGTAGCTGTTGACCTGCAGGGAAGGAACCATGTGAGCCATGTCGATTTGCCGGAAAATATCGCGGCCGGCGAACCGCCTCGCCGCAGCTATAAATAGCCGGCCCCGGGCCGTCGAGGAGGACCACGCCGAGCTCAGCGCCGGGACGGACGAGGCCAAGGCCTGCATGGGTGCACGGCGCCCTGCCTCCTTCGTGCCGCCGCCGGCCAACTGCATCTCGACGCCACCCAGCGCACTGGTCGCTGTGTCGAGGACGACGACGACGTAGCCGCCGCGCTCGCCAAGCTCGCCCGCCACCGCGCTTAGCTATTGCCGCTGGAGGTACACCGCTGCCCACCACGAACGCCGCCGCGCCGACGCGCCCTGCCTCACCCGCTGCTCGCCCCTGCTATGCTCTGCCTCGTTCCGAACCGTCGCCGCGCTGCCTGGCACCAAGGCGCCGAGCTCTCCACCGTGCGCCACACACCTCCATCCCCTGCCCGCCACCTCGCAGCGCGCCATCCCCAACGCCGCCGTGCGCAGCGCGCAGTTGCCGCACAGCTGCCGCGCTACCGCTGTGGGCCAGCGCCGCCGCACCGCCGGCTGTCAACCCCTCCGCTCTACCCTGCTCTCCCTCTCGACTCGCTCGACTTGGGGACGAGGACGACGGGCGTCGTACCCGTGCCATGACCGAACGGATGGGAGCGACGGGCAAGCAGGACCAGGAACGAACGGCAACACCTCCACCTTATCCCTTCCCCATGACCCCACACGTCATAGGTACTCTCTCTCTCTTTTTGTGTATGTGCACCCGGTGCACAAGAGTAAAGAGAGAATAGGTGAGGAGCCTAGATCAGTGCATGGCAGGTGGATCAAGTCCACAGAACAGTGCGGGGAGGCCCATCTGCCAACTGGACCCGCGCGTCAGCCCACAATAAAATGCTACGCGCACCCACGCAATTGTACGCGGAGAGGCATAAAACCATTTTCCAGATATCAGAAAAATCCCAGAAAATTTGTAAATAAACTAGGTACACCCCAGACCCTACCCAAGCTTTTATATCCCAGTTCCATAAATTCTAAAATTCTAGAAATAATTTCCAAAGTTTAATTCATTTATAAATCCTAAATTAAACTTTGGAAATTCATATCTTTTTTCGTTCCAATTCCAAATCACTCCGTCCCCAGTTCCATAATTCTTCTAAATTCATGCCCTATTTATTCATGCCCTTGTTCCAATATTCGATGCCCATTTAAGTTCTAGTTTATGTGTGCTCTATTTATTTATTTAATCGCGCTATGTAGATTTCGTAAACCCTAGTTTACCCCTTCGCTAACCACACTATGCATCGTATATTCTTGCATGCGTGTACACTTTCACGTACACGAATACTCGAATATACATACACGTAGTTGCCCACATGCTAGGTATATGCGAGAGGTTATGTACGTATATAAATGTATAAAGTGGTATTTCAAAATATAAATAAATATACGTATATACCTATCGGTTATATCTACGCATGGCTAACCTTTGCTAACCTAGCTCGTATACTTGGGTATTTGTATTCCATGCATATACTGCGGTATACGTGTCTCTACGTCTGATAGATATACCCGCTACCCGGTGTAATCCTATGTACGACTAACCCTAGAATAGGTCTCTCACCCTCTCCAACCCTGGGCGTATACATGTGCGTATACGTCGCTAACCCATCCATCCCCTGATGGAGCTAACCCACGTAGGAACGTCGTATGTTTTGGTTGTTATGCTTGTGCTTCATGTTTGCCGACACCGGAGACCACTCGATGGACCCAGGAGCATCACTACCCCAAGCCACAGGAGACAGGAGCATCAAGATCAAGAACCTTGGATATACTCGCCACCGGATAGAGGCAAGTCCTTACCCCCCATAATCTTGACCTAATTAACTGATATTAATCATATATGGAACATGATGTAAGAATTGAGTTTAATCAACCAAAAGCGAGTTTGGGGCGATTCATGTGGGATGGATCGTCTCGGCAGGTTTCGCCTAGTGAGGGTTTCCTGTCTTGGAGGGCTCGCTCCCTAAGGACCGGGTCATGGACCTTCTACCTAGTACGATTATACGTACAGCCACACGCCGGGATGGGGCGGCTTGATTCCACACCCCGTTGGGTTAAGGTATAATTTCGATCCAAGGTGGCCGGCGTAGGCAATGATCTATCGGGAGCAGACATGGGGAGAGTGGCCCCATGGTCCGGTTGGCGTGGTTGCTAAGTGATCCTCCACGTAAAACTTTTGGCGCAATGTTATTATCGTATACGAATGATTGAATCGCGGATGCTAGGTGATCTTCCGAAATGCTGTGTGTTAATGGGATGCTAGGTGACCTTCCCATTCCCAACCCCCGAGAAGTCGTGGTAGGATTATACCGAAACCTAGGGTAGCACCCAAGCGGGTACGGGATCTCGTTAGGCCTATCTGAACCAATGACGTCTGGTGTAAGACTGTGCCTATCGTGTGAGGAAATTTGTACAACCTCTGCAGAGTTACCAAATCTATTCGAATAACCACATCCTTGGAATGGGCAAATGCTAGGCCGAAACATCCGTGATTAGAATCACAAACTGGTATGTAACTTTACTTGAGCGTGGATAATAATTAACCCGGGAACTAGTAAGAGTAGTACGCTCTACTAGGGCCCAACCCTTAATGGTAACCTTCCACCCCCTCGGTTGGGACTTGCTGAGTACGAAAGTACTCACCCCTCTATTTCTATTTTTAGAATGCCAGCTGCAGGAGTGTATCCAAGGAAATCGAGCTATGAAGGACGACGCAAGGATGGGATCATAAAGAGGACACTTGAAGACGGAGGCGATTGGGAAGAAGCTACATTGATGTTGTGATCGCGATATAGGATCGTTCCATAGGAGTAAGTCCAAGGGTTTGTCCGCACTCCAAGCTTGCCTGTAGGAATGGAGCCCTGTTATAGGTGCTGCGTAGGATCTCTGATAGGTTTATAATAGTAGGCCTATGGCCGAGTCATGTAAACCCAAACCCTATAACATATTTTCCCCAATAGCAATAAAAGTATGGTTTTTGATATCATATCCGTACTTAATTAGGCGTATTTGTGCATGATCCTGGCGCAAATACGTGTGATTAAGGAACCTCAGAAATGGGGTGTGACATCTACACACGGGTAGCGATGGTCGGTGAAGTGGCTTTGCCAGTGAAGTCCGGCGATGCAGTGGCGGCGCAGTGAGGTCGTCGGTCCCGCCGTTATGATTTATGCTTGATTTGGAAGATGAGCTTTTTGCTGATTTTGGAAACACTTCAAAATCTCTACTATAATGGCACAATTGTTGCTATTTTTAGATCAGGGCTCATCAACCATCGGATCTCGGAACAGAGCGCTAAGATCGAAAGTTTGTCCAAGCGTCTTACACCCTCTCATTCCCCACCGCCCACGCCTATTCACCGCGACAAAATGACAACACGACCACCGATCCAACCACACGGGGAAAGCACGGAAGAAAAAAAAAATTGTTCGATCCTCCTTCAGCGGGCGACGCTCCCCGCCGAGATCATCATGCTCGCCGATCCAATCCCCGCCGATCTAGCCCGTGGATCGACTTTCTCGCAGTCAATCGGGCGTCGTTGTAATCTAGGTCCGCCACGCCGATCTTAGTGGCGGCGAATAGGCGTGGGTCGCGCCACTAGGTCCAGTTAGGCGATCACCCGGGGCCGCCGGCGTCGGGTCGGCGAGGCAGTCCAGTGGCGCCGAAAGCGGATCCGCGCCCTCGGGCGAGGCGCCCGTGCCAACACCCGGTGAGAGATCGGAGGTATGCGCTCGTGGGGAAATCGATCGAGTTCATCAAGAAGCTGACCGTTCCGGTCGAGTTCCTGCAACAGTGAGTACCGCCGCTAAAGATGGCAGCGGTTCGGTTTCGGTTGGATATCCGCGGGTTTCGGTTCTGCGGGTTTCGGTTTTGGTTCTGAAATTTCACCCACGGTTTTTCGTGGATCGGTTTCGTGTTCGGTTTTGGGTTTGGTTTTGGGTTTAGTTTTTCCACCCGTGGATATCCAATGGATATCCGAAATAAATCATTTAGAATTAAAACTCAAGTTTTGTAATATGTTAATAATAACTTATTTACTTAGATTATTAAATTTATTAAAAGTTGACTAATGAAAATATTTATTATTTGTTGTCTATTGTTTATACATATGAGAATATGTGTATATATATCTCGGGTATCCGTTCGGTTTCGATTATCCGCGGGTTTTGGGTATCCGCTCGGGTTTCGGTTTATCCGCGGGTTTGGTTTTGGTGATGGATTTTCACCCGAATTGGTGTCGGTTTTGGTTTTGGTTTTCGATTTCGGGTTTCGTTTTGGGTGCACGGAGACTCCACCCGAACCGAACCCGAACCGTTACCATCCTTAATCGCCGCCTTCGTCCATGCATCGTTTCGATCGATTTTGGGAGGCCGAAAATTGGGAGGGTGATGTTTTCTCTTGTCATTGGACTTAGAAAGACTTGATGAGCCTTTTCCCTAGATCTTCTATCCGAAGTTCTCCAAAATCTCTACTATAATGGCACAATTGTTGCTATTTTTTTAGATCGGGGCTCATCAACCATCGAATCTCGGAACAGGGGCTAAGATCGAAAGTTTGTCCAAGCGTCTTACACCCTCTCATTCCCCCACCGCCCACGCCTATTCACCGCGACAAAATGACAACACGACCACCGATCCAACCACGGGGAAAGCACGGGAAGAAAAAAAAATTGTTCGATCCTCCTTCTTATGCGATCGTTCTGGCGGAGATCATCATGCTCGCCGATCCAGCCCGCCCGATCTAGCCCGCGGACTGACTTTTACTTCGCGAGGCCAATCGGCGTCATTGTAATCTAGGTCTGGCCACGCCGATCTTAGTGGCGGCGAATAGGCGTGGTCGCGGCCACTAGGTCCAGTTAGGCGATCACCCAGCGCCGGCGTCAGCGTCGGCAAGTCTTTAGTGCGCCAAGCAGAGCCGGCGCTCTCGGCGAGGCAGTCCAGGCCAACACCCGGTGAGAGATCGGAGGTATGCGTTCGTGGGGAAATCGATCGAGTTCATCAAGAAGCTGATCGTTCCGGTCGAGAGTTCCTGCAACAGTGAGTACTGCCGCCTTCGTCCATGCATCGTTTCTGATCGATTTTGGGAGGCTGAAAATTGGGAGGGTGATGTTTTCTACTGTCATTGGACTTAGAAAGACTTGATGAGCCTTTTCCCTAGATCTTCCACCCGAAATTCTCCAGAATAGTATAGAAAAACACAAAGAAGTATAATCTATTTGCTCCTTCGATTCTAAAATATTATTGAAGCCCACGCTGCAAAGCAATCGCTCCACACTCCGACACTCGTCTCTTCTCAGAAAAGCCTATCCTTTTTCTATTTCATTCATTCACTGTCCTTGTCCTATATCATTTGACACTAAGGTGCTATATGGCAGAACTGAAGAAGAATTCAGTTCAGACATTCTAACTGCAGCATCAGGAGTTCTCAAGTCAACACAAATCTCGAGTTCTGAAGCCGTTTTTCCCTCGCTTGAAGAACATGCACGATCAGCCACCTATATGAGCTCACGGGCTATTCTATCCACCAAAAATGAGCATGTTGATAGGCTCAATGCTATGCTGATTGAGCGGTTTCCAGGTGAGGAAAAGGTTTACCACAGCTTTGACACTATTGTTGATGATCCTCAAAATCACTTCCCGTTAGACTTTTTGAACTCGATAACTCCAAATGGTCTGCCCCCACATGAGCTAAAGCTTAAAATCAACTGTCCTATAATTCTTCTCCACAATCTTGATCCGAACAATGGCTTGTGCAATGGCACAAGGCTCATGGTCAGACATTTTGCAAGACAATGCAATTGATGCCGAGATCGTTGCCGGGCAGCATGTAGGGAAGAGAGTTTTCATACCAAGACTACCATTGTCACCATCGGATGATATTTTTCTTCCTTTTAAGTTCAAGAGAAAACAATTCCCTATGAGGTTAAGTTTCGCTATGACCATAAATAAATCACAGGGACAAACCATTCCTAATGTTGGGATCTACCTTCCGTGAGCCGGTGTTCTCGCATGGACAACTTTACGTCGGTTTATCAAGAGGGGTGTCTAGATCTAGAACGAGAATTTTGGGAAAACCAAATATGGATTTGGATCCTACAGGCAAGAGCACAAAGAATATAGTTTACAGAGACGTCTTAAATTGGTGATTAATGGTACATATACTCAATGAGCCTTCTCAAAAGCTGCTTACAGTCGTTATTAATTCTGAAATATTTTGTTGAGTGACTCGGGTGTTAAAAAAATCTAATCTTGTCAAGGTCTCAATACCACGGTTTAAATTTTTGAGGGTTCCTAACATCAAGGTCAATGCTGCAAAAAGTACGTCAGTCACGTGGGCCAATCCTCGATCAATCTGTGAGTTCCTCTGGTTATTTTGCATTGCCACTTTTGAAGTGCTACGTTTGTATTTCGTGTTATTGGGGAATATCATCAATGCTTACTCTGCAGGTTTGGAGAAGACCGTGAAACCATGCCTTGTTGAGCTCAGCGAGGACCCACCTGTTGATGGTACAATACCTGATTATATTTGGTTTAAACTAACAGTTTCCAAAAGAAAACCCGACCGTGACGTTAGCACGGGCATTATACTAATATTAAGTAGTAAGAAAACCTATAATAAGTCTCTAACAATAGAAATTTCTGAAGAAAAATTCTTAAAAAGACTATGAAAAAAATTAATTTTTGTCATCTTACTATTACTAATTGGAGGCTCCAACGAAGGCACCACGTTAATTCTCACAGATGCGTTAAAAAAAGATAAATGCTAGAAATTCTCAGATTAATTAGAAACATCTAGCCGTCGAATCTGTAAACTCTCATGATTCGTGACCATTAGATCTATTTTATTTTATAGAAAATTACCCACCTCTGCCATTATTTATAAATATTAAAAAAAAAAAAAACTATATTTAACACCTAACCACGGGCGAAGGACTCTATACCATTCATAATCTTTGGTCTATTTTTTCTAGAATATTACCCAACGTTCCTATTATTACATATATATAATAAAATGGTTAAAATCTTATTATCCCACCGTTTCTAGAAAACTACCGAAAGTTTGTTGTTTGTTAACAGAATATCTAAATATCACGTGAAGCCTTACCAGCTATTAACTGTCATCATCCATCATGGCGATTGGTTAATCACAATATTAATAAAAAATCAGGTATGGCTTTACCGCTACCCCGGCTGCCGCCGCCGCCAATTTATCCTCTCCCGTGGCGAGTTCGCGCTTAGTGTGTCTCGGCGAGTTGGAGGACGGCAAGAGGGTCAAGATGTTGCCCGCTTACATCCACAGGTTCCACCCCGCAGTCGCATTTGATTTGTTTCTTCCTCCTATTAGTTGATTTGTGCACGCACAGCTGTCCAACAGTAGGGAAGATAATTGTTTGCAGTCATGCATAGAACCACGCGCTCATGGAAACATGCATCATCTTGCTTTTCATAGAGGATTGCTTCCAAATTACATTGAAAAGTCTCCGCCTGTTTAATTCCTTTCTGTTTGAGGACTGATTATAATTGATTTTTTTACCTTATTTGAAGGCTCGCTTTGAAATTAGATGCAAAATAAGTCAGGTGTTATAGAGCCTTAACTTTTGAGTGTGATATAATTCTAAATTTGGGTGAGGAACCTCTCCATATTCGAGCTGATATTGTAACAAGAGGACATGTTTAAGGCGCAATGGTGTTGGATCTACTTTGACTCTACCTCTATACAAAAGGTTAGATTTACATCGATATCAGTCATACCAATGTTCTTTATTGATTTATTTATTTGATTTGAACTGGTGTTGGTAGTCTCATAACTCGATCAGTAAGTGGGTCCTTTTGACCGTGTGATGTAGCACAAAGGTTTTTTTTTGATGTGTTTTTGGTGTGTATGCTTGAATTGGTTGTGTGTGTTTTTTTCTCGAATTGGTTGTGTGATTGCAAGTAGAGTCAATTAAATTATAAACTATCTGTAAAAAAAAAATACGAGTTTGTTTGCCTGCTAGGACTACCAACCAGGACCTGGGGGGTGAGACGATGTCCCCACCCGTATTTCATTAAGAAGAAGATCTTCTCACCGGATCCCGGAAAACCCCGAACCCCACCCCCCCCTCGACATGGGAGCCCACATACCCGTGAGAAGGGTCAGGCTTCACACCATGCTTTGGCACACGGGGGACCGGCGAGGGGATTTTTGTGGGGAAATCATGCGTCCGAGAGGACTCGAACCCATGACCGGTGGCCTCCCAACCGAGTGCTCACCAACTGAGCTATGCTCAGTTCCCCCGCTACTAGGACTACGAAGGACAGGATAAGATCAACCGAGTTTCCTATGTGTTTTGAACCTCCAACTTAATTTCACCGGATGTGCTAGAATTTTTTATTAACTAGAAATATCCAGCCATCAAATCAAATCTATAGATTTTTACGCAATCTGTAACCAGTAATCTATTTTATTTTTTAAAACAATACCCACCTATGCCATTATTATAGATAAGAAGAAGAGAAATAAAATATAAAAACATCATTTTTCCTACCACTGTTACAAAGGGCTGTGTCAGACATCTGTTCACTCGAATACATTTGCACTACTGCTGATAACAAACAAAAACAACCAAATATTCAAATATCAAGAAAATCTATCAACTACACTAAACAAGGTGAAAATTTTCATCTAGCATGTGAGCGTATGCATGGAAGAAGCCGATGTCCGGCCATGCACCAACCACTAACATAAATCCGGCTCAGCAATGCTACTATCTTGTGAGATGTACGTCAAGCAAGGAAAGGAAACTGGTGGTGCACAAACTTGCACGCGGCAGGCCACCAGTGCCATGACGTCTAGCATTCACGACATCTACATCAGCACTAGCACTAGCGGCACTGGACACTAAGCTATGGTGATCTTGCTAGATCTCATAATTATAATTTAATTTGTCTACTGCAACGATCTGATCCTTATTCACTATTAGGTAAAATTCTCAATTTGATCCTTGGGTTACTTTTGCACAAAAAAAAAGTTAAGATATTATCCTTACTAACAATTAGGTATATTTTTTGATTGCTTTAATAATATAATGTGGGCTACTTCAAGTTTATATGCTAATGATGTAGAATAATTAAGGGACCATGATTCCAAGAGTTATCAATAAAGCCTGAATGGAAAAAAAAATTCAAACATCCATAATTATAAAATATAATTAAACCAATCAAATAATATTTTTAATAAATTATCCATCTCTTCCGTCATTAAAGATAATGCTTTGGCTCCTAGGTTTTCACTCAAATTAGCAATACATGGTATTATGAAACATAATGTAAAGTAATATATACCTATATAAGTTGTGCAACCATTGTAAAAATAGTAACAAAAATCTCTCTAATATACATGTATATATTATATAAGCCATGATGAAAAATAATTCGACATCCAATAGTTTTACATAAATACAAAGAATTATTTTATGAGCTTATCAAACATGCTAAAATCTCCTTAATTACCAAAACACATAGTAGTGACACTCACTTTAAGATTTGTTACTGCTCATAATAACAAATTTTGTAAGTCATTGTCTTGAAAAAACTTTAAACATTTTGATTGAAACATTATATCATATGAATATTTATAACCATTGTAAATAATAGCCACCGTATCTAATCAATTAATGAGCAAAAATTTTGGGGAAATTTCGTGTCGTCAAATTAAACTGCAGTTAAAACAATCATATTTTCCAAAAATGCTTTAGGTAAATGTATATTGGTAATACTGTGCTACGCAAAAAAAAACTATATATGAATATGGATTAGTACTTGCATATTATTTTAGAATAATCCGTGTGTAGGGAAACCTATTTAATACAATTAGTTTTTATTAGTTAGTTTCTTTTGAACTTTCAAACCCGTGCGAGCACGGGTTGATGGACTAGTAAGTTATGAATGGATAGAAGATATTACGAAGATAACCACCCGAACCCAAAATGATGAACATTTTGTTCCAAAATAACAAAGCTTTATACATTTTGTTTTTATCAAAGCATAGACAGAAAAAAAACTTCACAAATCGAAACATGAACAATGCTACACTCATGCACAATCAAGCAAGCTTCACAATTTTTACTGACATTATGCTTTGGAACAGGCACGGGAACAAAGCGCATTCCAGAATCCAGGTTTGCTTGTGCATTCTTTTTCAAGCATAGGGATTATTTCACCAGCAGTAGGTCTTTTGTCAGGATTTGTCTCTGCACACCGCACCCCTACCGTGATGCATCCCTTCACTTGTTGGAGGCACTCAGCATCGAGCGATTGGTACTTGGTTGCAACATTGAACGCCTTATGCACCTATTCAGTTGGGTTGGAGAATTTTCAGTTAGATCTGTGAATGGTACAATGCATGAGTGTTTTGACATCGACCTACAAAGTTTTCATACATTGGCAATGAAGGGTGCAGCAGATCCATTATTGCTGGAGGAGCACATTTGTCCGGTCACGATCTCCAAAATTAGAACACCCAAACTGTAGATGTCTGACTTGGTTGACATTTTGGTCAGTTCGACATGCTCTGGTGCCACGTATCCCCTGCCAGAGACCAGCACGCACCATCTCAATCTTGAAAGAAATGAATGCATGGACATAAAACCAGGAGAAGGATCGTTCTTACCTAGATTCTACAATTTCTTTGTTGTAAATCTGAGTTTGGTCATTACCGAACAATCTCGCTAGACCACAAGCCCCAAGCTTTGGGGCCATTTCATCGTCTAGCCATATATTTGTAGGCGTTATGCCCATGTGAACTTGAGGGGCATCTTTACATTCTTCATGGAGGTATTTTAAAGCCTGGCAAATGCCTTTTATTATTTTGTAACGTGCTTCCCAATCTAACTGGGTGAGAGATTCACCTGCAAGAACAACGTCAAGTTAGTAATCTGAACACAAACGAAAGGAGAGAAAAAAAAATAACTATAGCTTCTTCTTACCGCCATAAATTATCGCCCCTAAGGTTCCTTTAAAAACTCGTAGCAGAGAAACCTCTGTCTGATTTCAACAGCATGTATTTCTTCACAGTAGCCTTTAAGCTGTAAAATATTGTTGTGCTTCAAGCTCATACCGTTTACCTTGCCTTCAAACTGGTCTGGTGATAGTCGACTCAGCTGCTCTTTAAGTTTGATCACAATTATTTCATCCCCATTCACACGTGTTCCCTGTTCAACTTAGACATGTTAAAATGGGATTTACGAATGGATATTTACTACTAACAGCAAGAAAGTGTTAATAATTTATACCTTGTAAACGGAACCGAAGATACTTTCACCATACTGCGCAGAGAACTTTTCTGTGACGTCTTCCAGCTCTTTAAACGACATTTTGGTTACTTTTCCTTCACGCATATCCTTTTTGTGATAAAAAGATTGAACAGTTTGGTTTGGATATTCAAAGAAACACAAAAATATGCCCTTTGGGAAATACTGTAACATGTAGACCATGAACGGTTGCATCATCTCAAAATTTGAACTCAAAATGTGTAGCAGGGATTGCAACTATTTAACTCTTTTTTGTAGCACTGAAGCATATGGTGTATGATGGACCAGCCGAAATATCATAATATCCAGTATGCTAATGATTTTTCTTTGGCTAAATCAAATTCATTCTTTTTTCATACCAACTCATAAATTCCAACTAATAGCCAAGCGCTATAATGAAAGTTGCTAGACCTTGACTGCAACTTCAAATGGTACTCCCGTTGAGTTGTGGCCTGCTAACGATGCATGTCATTTTAAACTCACAAGCAATACATGAAGAGGAAGCACTCCTTATGTTCCAAATAGTAAATCGTTTTGGTTTACCTAAATATACAAGTTTTAAAAGAAGTGCACTTAGATATATTTTATATCTAGATACTACGACATAGCAAAAACTACATATCTAGAAAGTCAAAACTAACTGAGTATTTGAAATAGTGTGAGTAACAGAATATTTGTAGCCATACCACTGAATTGGCAGATTCTGTCTCAAGAAAATGCATTATGTGCTCAATATGAGGCCTTCTTTCAGGTAGTTCCTCTGCGCAATGTAGCCCTATGCTGATCCAGTTCTTCACTTGTTGGAGGAAACAATCTTCAAGTGATGGATACCTAGATGCAACATATGAATTTGGGTTTCGACTTCGAGCTTCTCGGACCTAGCCAATTTGAAGAGGTTGCTATGATTAGATTGGTATGCTCTATAACTATCTAATCTAAACTATAAAAAGCAAAGAAATTGAAAAATACAACATATTGAGTCCCGTGAAGATATTATCTAAGGACCTAAACACATATGTACACTCATATTCATTTATTTCAAATGGTACAGCATTAATAACAATATCTTACCTTCTCAATATAACGCTGGCCAGAGTATTCGTCGTCAGGACATTTGTCCTCAGTTACAATCTCCAAAATCATGACACCCAAACTGTATATATCTGATTTGGGTGTTATTTTAGATGACTTATTGTATTGTACAGTTTCTGGCGCCATGTATCCGCTGCATAAAAGTATTTTGATAAATCATTACCGAACTAATGCTAAAATGGTTTTGGGCTTCTCTCAAAAAAATATACAAGGCAGTTGTGTATATAAATATACAAGCAACTAAATATCTTTTCCAAAAATATCTGCTTTCAGATTTATTTATTTATTTATTTGAGAAAAAAACTAAGCAACTTCAGTGTTTTGGATTGGAGAAGTTTTGAATTATGTCAAGAAAAAAAGTTTTGAATACTTTTTGTTTTGGAAACTGCTATATGCAGTGAATTACCTTGAACCTACAGCTGTCGTAAGATGAGGTTGTGTTTTTAGGACGATCCTCGATAGACCAAAGTCCCCAAGCTTTGGGACCATATCATCATCTAGCAAAACATTTCCTGGTTTCAGATCCCTGTGGACAATGGGGGCATTATGACATTGTTTGTGAAGGTAGTGTAGACCCTCGCAAATGCCTTGTATCACTGAGTAACGAGTTTGCCAATCGAGTCTACAAGATTCATCTGCACTGAGATACAAATGTAAGGGAAAGAAAGAAATTGAATATTACAAAACAGAAAAGGTACTTCATCATACTGTTCCACATCTTGTCCTCCAGACTTCCATTTAACAACTCATAGCAGAGCAAACTCTCTGTCACGTCCGCGAATGTGTATTTGTCTGGATCCCTGGCATCACGAACTGGTTCTTGTCTTGTCTCGTGGCAGAAGCCCACAAGTCGTACTATGTTTTTATGCTCAATATTCTTAAGATGTTCCTCGCTCTCAATCTGTTTCCTTTGGTCTGCTGAATGATGGTTGAGTCTCTTCACAGCTACAGGTTCCCCATTTGCAAGCTTTCCCTGCACAACTTCACTTCCTTAGTACTCCCTCTGTCTGTTTTGGTTTTTCTATATACATATCTCTTTACTATGCACTTACATATACATTATTAAAAGCAATGCACGTCTTACAATTTGGAACAAGGGTACCAACATACATTTTGGTATCTAAAATTGTTTGTCAACATTGAAAAGCCGATGCTTGACCGTACCTTGTAAACAATACCGAAGGTACCTTTACCAATTTTTTCTTTGAAGTTATTTGTGATGTTTTTCAACTCCTGAAATGACATTTTCCATACTTGGAGATCCTCAAAACCCTGTATATTGCGGTCACATGAAAACATTTTAGGTATGAGCCGGTAGATATAACTGCAACATATAGATGAAACAGTAGTGGATACTACTTTTGTTTTGCTATTATTTTTTACCTTAGGGAACACACATGCACAGCACATGTGTGATACCATTGTTTTTTTGGCAAGGATGTGTGTATATATACAAATCAATACAAACGTGCATATATGTATCGATATAGTCCATGAGTATGAAGGCAAAAGGACGCATATGTATATGAGAGCCGGAGCAAAAACTGGCTCCACCAATAATTAGCGAACATGAACCACACAGGCAGGCAGGTGACACGCACGGTGCGTGGCCTTGTTGATAGGTAATTACGTATCGACGTGTCACTAGCAACGAAATGATTTTGCGAAAGCACTTGCAAAATCTTTTTCGTAGCGGGCACTTTTTTTTTTGCCCGCCACGGAAAATACCCCGCCACGCCCAGCTTTTTTTTTTACGTGGCGGGCGTTTTTGCCCGTCCACGAGAAAGATTTTTTTTGCGTGGCGGGCACCTTTAACACGCCCGCCACGCAAAATACAAGCCTTTACCGTGGCGGACATGTTACATAGGCCCGCCACGGAAATGCTTCAAGCCCACGGGCGGCCCGTAACCCCTTCCTATCGGGCCATATATATTCAGCACTTCTAGGGTTTCTCTGTCTCAACTCTCATTCCAAACCAACCTCCTCTCCCCTCTGCCGACCCTCCTTCTCTTCTCGCGCGGCGGCGACCGCGACCGCGCCCGCGACTCCTCCCCTCCGACGCTCCCTCCTCTCCCTTCCCCCCGACGCGGCGCCCCCTCCTCTCCCGGCGGCGGCGCTCCCTCCTCTCCTTCCCCTCCCGGCGCCCCTCCCTCTCCTCCCCTCCCGGCCCGGGGCCTCCATGGCGGATCCGCCAACCTCGGCGGCGGTTGTGCGAATCCGGCTTCCTCCCGTCGCCGCCCCCGCGGATCCGGCGGCGGCGCCCTCGTCCTCGGCGGATCCGGCGACAGCGACATCCACTGCGCGGATCAGCGGCGGCGCCCTCATCCTCCACGGATCCGGCGGCGAGCACTTCCTCCTCCACGGATCGGCGTCGGGGCCCGCGGATCCGGCGGTTCTATGGCGGATCGGCGGCGGCGGCGATGGGCGGGCTTCACCATGGCGGCTCCAGCTCCTCCCCGGGCGGCGGCGCACGGATCCACGCCGGGCGGCCACAACTTCGCGGTGGCGGCGCGGATTAGCTCGTTCCGGCGGCGGCGGCGGGCACTGCAACCCTAGATGGGCTTGACGGGCCCGTGATGGGCTCGGGCGGGCCTGTCTAGGGTTTATTTATTTATTTATTTATTTTTGGCCGTGGCGGGCATCCTAATCTGCCCGCCACGCCAAAATCATTTAAGCGTGGCGGGCACCAGTAGCCCGCCACGGTTAATCTCACGATTAACCGTGACCTTTGGTTGGTGACGGGCAGCTGTGCCGCCACGCGAAAACCAAAAACGACCGCCACGGAAAACGTTTTAGGTACTAGTGTGTGCTGCGAATATGTAAGGCGAAAAATGATGTTGGTTGCTCTTACCTTGTGAGTTTCGGTCTGCTTCATTGTAAGGGTGATATCCACTGTATCAGGCCTTTTGTGTCTATCTTCCTCCAGGCAGTCCAGTGCAATCTCGATGCATCTCTTCACTTGTTCACAGTAGGCATCTAGTGTGGAACCCCTGAATGTGGACTGTAATCGTCTCCTCCAATTTGCACGTATCTGAAAATCAGATTGTAATAGTAAATAAAAGAAAAGCACGGCGGTCATGCATAATCATATATATATGAACTACCACATCAATGAACTCGTCTCTAGACACATCACCAAAGCACATATATCCCTTGGCTCCCGCGACTATCTTTATCATTACAACCCCGAGGCTGAATATGTCAAATTTCTTTGAGATTAACCCGAGATTGATGTATTCTGGAGGGAGATATCCCCTGCACACACCGCAGAATGGACTTTGTAAAGAGCACATTTCTTTTGCGTAAAAAAGAGGATCGGATACGCCAACACGACACATCCAACTTACGATGTTCCATATCGATCCATAGTTGTGATGTCATTTTCTTCACCATAGAAGTACTTGGACAAACCAAAATCTACAAGTTTTGGTTCCATATTGTAATCCAGTAATATATTGTCAGCCTTTATGTCAAGATGGAGAATATGACAAGGTGCCAGTCCATGACGAAGATACTTTAAGCCCTCGCATGTCCCCTTGATAATTCTGTAACGTGTAGGCCATTCAAGCCCGTGACTTTCATCTACAGAAAATTAACAAAAATTGTATAATGGTCGAATAATGCAAACACTTATAACTACTCGTTAATTATTCGATCTCATATGAACGCAGTCGATGTGGAGAACCATGGAAAGTACCAGAAATATGGCAACTAAGGCTCCCATTGTGAAGATACGGGAAGCAGAGTGCTTGATGTTTAACCTCAGCCATAATGGATCTCCCTTCGTACTCCACAAGTACACTTTCTGTTTCATTGCAGTAGGCAACAGGCCTTTGAATGTTCTGATGATGCTCAAGCCGTGCAAGGTTCACGAGCTCATTCTCAAAGGCTTTGCCAAATCCCGAGAGCATTGAAGAACGAAATAGCTTCACCGCAACTTCTTCTCCATCTTTATGCACTCCCTATTCAAGATTTGTTAGGTATCATCAGTACTGTATTACTCGGGACAACTAGTTGTTTTTTTTCCCTTCTAACGGTGCCATTTTTTTATAGGTCAACTTGGGGGTGTTGAAATAAAAAGGATTCCTACCTGCATTCATTTCACAAATGCTCAGGCAAGCCGAGTGGTGAAAAGGGTGCCATTCGATGAGTAGGGAAATATATGAGTGGCATGCTCTATAAGGGTCGCTGCTTTATATTTTTTACAGCAAATGAAAACATGGAACTAACAATAATGGACACAAATGAAGTGTGTGGAGGTACAGTTCATGGTACCTTATAATACGTTGCAAATGTGCCTTGACCAAGCATCCGTTCTTCTGAAAAATCATCAGTAATTTCTCTCAACTGTTGGAACGTTAGAGCTGTTATCCCCGCCTTTTCCAACTCTTGGTACGGTAGAGACGGTATCAACGCGTTTTCCAACTCGGAACCGGAGTCGGAATCCATGGTACCGTTTCTGCTGGTAGAAAAAAAAATTAAAAACAAAACAAATTCTGCATGAGTCAAATTGATGAAGCACATATGCCAACCGTTTAACGGGAGAACAGTAGCAGCGTACGTTATTGCCGGCCGCCTGTTGTGTTTCAACTCTTCCTTCTGGTTTCTCGCTCGTTCGTGTGACCTTCAGAAGCACCTAAAACGATCTACGGTCAAAGTCTGAAAAGAGCATGGGAATGGCAGCTGAGGGGAACAAAATTAGACGATGGATCGAGCTTAGTAATTACACAAAGACGAGAGAGCTGCAGACAGATAAATCTAGACGACCCACTCGATCTGCAGGTTCACCTTGCCTCTAGGTCAATGCCAGCTGGCTACCTTGGTTGTCATGCTACACTCCAGCGGAATCAGAGGCCGAAGCTCCTCACGGTGCTCTCCCCTGTCACCTGGAGCTGCTACTTGCTGTGTGTGCTCGATATTTCAAGGAATCGGAAATTGGGGAAAAGCTAAGAAGAAGCTGGTTGCTGCCTGTGCTTAGCACTAGAGAGGATCGGAGATGGCTCTCGTCACTAGCCAAACCAAATAGTACATCGCCGAGCAGAGGTCAGCGACGACTTTGCAATAGCTGGCCTCGGGTCTGCATTATTGGCTCCGGTCCGCTGGTACAGCAACTTGGCGCCCACAATGGCAGCGGTGCTAAAAAACTGGGGCCTACATGAATTGAACTAGAACATCAGGCGCCCTTTGGGCGCCCTACAATGACCTCGAGAGCAAAAGCTACAATCCATACATCTTAGACACTACTTTATAATTATAATCAAATGATAAGGTTATGAGCTTATGATCTGGTCGCAAACATTGGTATATATCATATCACCACAACATTAGCATCTAATATCAAGCATATCTTAACAAATGCTTAGTACAAATTATAAAGCTACCTCATCTTTCCGTATTTTGCCTCTATGGTTTGTTTCAGTCGTACATTACATATCCATTCATTACAATTTACAATGAGAAATCATGATTATCGAGCGCCTTGGCCAGTAGCTTATAGCATCTATCCAAATGCCTCGATGGTAGTGGTAGGTTCACGAACCTAGAGACAAAAATAACATTGAACACACAATTCACAACTATGAGGTTTTCAAAGGACATAGTGCTGGTCATCACAGTGGCAAAGTCCGTTCCCATTGATAAGCACTTGAATAGTCACACATGACATATACAGCTCGTAGGAACCGGGTAGACAGAAAAGCCCTGTAAATGGAAAAAAAAACCTGGGCATTAGGGATACATGTAGCGTGTTGCTTTGGTATCTCAAAGAGATCATTTAGGTGGAATGTTGGTACTATAAAATAGTCTATGTCCTTAAATATTCTAGTGCAGAAAGGTAGCATACTGGATCGAACCCATCTCATTCCGAATCTGAAATGGAAACAGCTCCATACTAACATACTAACATATACTACTCCTCTGTTTGCCTATTGTTTTGTTAACTTTGTTCTCCCATAAGTAAAAATGAGAAAACAAAGGCAGCAAATAACTATCTAGTCTCAAGAGGAAATACCACAGCCGTTTAAAGCATCAACACAGTGAATTTTTGGAAAACATCCATCTACTATGGGAAAAGTAGAGGACTTGCTACATGTAATATTTTTACAAACTGAGAAGATCACACAGGAAAGGAATGTAAGGACCAAGGACTATAAAAATAACGATACCGAATTAGTATTATTTTATCAAGACAAGGAACCAAAGAATGACTCCATGCTCCCTAGAGTTATTTTGTGCAAAGATTACACACTAACTGTTACACTGAGGGCGAGAAACTGACACCATATATGAGGATATTTTTCTCACCTAGATCAGTATAGATCAGTATATGTGCTTGGGTTCTTCCTCTTTCTTAAGTGACTCAAACCTCTTCTGAACCTGTAGCCAAAAAATTCTACGTGAATAAACTTAGCAAAAAAAATGAACCCATTTTTTTTTTTTTTTTTGGCAATAAGACCAGCAATATGTTAACTACCTAAAATTTCATAAACACTTATAAATAGTCTACTGAAAGGACTATCAGACATATGCAGATGATTTTTTCTATTACCTTTACAGGAAGCAAACTGAACTGTAAGCCTGTAACATGGTATAGAACTCTATATGCAAAGGGACCATAGGCTAAAAACTTCACAAAAAAAGATAATGATTTAATTTCATTCTGACAGTGTATGCATAGAGAAATTGAATTGGTTCTCAACCTAAAAACACACCACAAAAAACGACGAAACAGAAAGAAAGCATTTCGTTTTTTTAGTCACAGCTCCATTGTACGCTCCGTCTGTCAGTGCAGTAAGTCATCCATCAGATCAGCCAAGCTAGAATCTGATCCACTTATGAATCAGCTTTGCCATCACCAAATTTTACCAGATCGAACTGCAATCCACTAAAACCAATTAGAAGTCCTCTAAATCAAATTATAGATGAACCAATTCGATGCCTGACAGAAACAGAAAGTAGTAGAATTGTGCTGACATGCGCCGAACACTCTAGGAGAGCACGCCAAGACCGCTGGAGCCCCTGCCGGACAAAGCAGGTGGAGGGCCGCCGGATCCACATCCGCCAGATCCACTGATAGGAGCCCGAGCGGACGCTGAAAGCTCCAGCGCCCAGCTACGGGCGAAGAACTCGTGCGCTCCTCGCGGCTCAGCTACGGCGAACGAACTCATGACTCCCTCGCGCTTTAGATGCGGCCGAAAGGTGGAGGCGCGAGCAACATGGAAGCGGCGTGGGAAGGGAGAGAGGAAGGAGCGATTGCGTGGCTAGGTGCGGCGGTGGGCTCCTTCGACACACGGCTGGCGGAGGAGAGGAGGGAAGCGACGACGGCGGCGTAGACGGATAGGAGCGATTGCGGGCGGCTAGGGTTCTCTCATACACCCAAATCGCCGGGCGTGTCGAAGCGAAATGTTGGTGGCGGCTAGGGTTTTGGCGCCGCCGCGAGGATGCGACAGGCCGCACGCCGTTCCCCTCACCACCCTTGCCCACGGGACCCTTAGCGCCGGGGTGGGGGCTCGCACCGCCTTCTGAGCGCTCCGCCGCTTTCCGAAAGGACGCCGGTCGAAGCGGGGTGCGGCGCTGGGAGGGCAGAGCGCCGAGCGGACAGGCTAGCTGAAGATTTTTCCTTTTTCTTTCACGAAATACCTGCTTCCAATCACTGCCAACGGGCCTGCTGCAGGAGGGGCCACTTGTCATGGTCTCAAGGCCGGGTGATCTACATCTACCAAGCTGGTCGGTCGAGAGAGAGCGCTGCGCGGGAGCGAGCACCGCGCAGGGCGGTGGCGATGTGTCGAACAAGCGAGCGCCACCAATGCCTGGAATGCCGTGGTGTGAGGGAAACCGAGTGACTTTTAATAACCCCGATCCGGCCAGGACAATGTCCAAAACACAGGCACTTTGCTGGGACCCCCGTGAAATAGTGGTGCCTGTGGTCTCCTTGCTTTAGTCTACGCGTCCAATCCCGCCGCGCCAAGAGACTGCTGAGGTGAGCAACAGTGAAGACGGGCGAGCACCCAACATTTTGGCCTAAATTTTGGACGTATGGGACATGTATGTCACATCGATAATCAGAATGCTGCTTTCGCTTTGTCGCTGATAAATATTATCCTACCATGAAGTAACTAGACTCAAAAGAATCGTCGCGTAATGTACATCTAAACTGTGTAATTAGTTTTGTACTCGATACATGTGCCGGCATTTTGATGCGATTGAGAATCTTCTTTTTGCATAGTAGAATTTGGGGAGAAATTCTGGGCTCTAAACACACCCAAATATACCTTTTTATTGACTTGTCACGGGCGCAATTTCTCGCCTTACACCCGCATTGCTGGGCATGCAGTGGAAATTAGGAATTTAGGATCACCTCTTGCAGTGTGATGGGTAAGAACGTCCTTCATGTCAATTTACAAATAACTAGCAAGATAAGTTTTGAAAACAATAAAAAAAAATAAGCACTATAGTAAATGGTTGTGTAAGTTGTGAGAGAGTTGGTTTCGAGAGATCATGCTAGACTAGCTATTGAGTCACTAGCCCTTTGATTTCTCTATGGTAGCCAATATAATTATTTCTAGGCTAGCTATTTGAGAACAACGGAGACGTCCCTAATACCTTAATATCTTCTCTCTCTTTATGACATCACTCTACCAACACATTCTGGACCGAACAATTTGTACGTCGCTCGAGTGAAGCGTGCAAACCGGTCACTCGATTTTTCTGGCCGTTGGATCTTCATCGTGGAGATCGGGTGTGTTTGTTTGTTTTATGTCTCTGCCATGTGGGCCCGCTTTGTCGGCGCTTTGTTTTTCCAACTCGCAGCCCGTGAAGCCGAGCGGAGGCACATGGCCCTGAACACGGCACCTTCAGCGGTCAGCGACGCGACGATGCCCCTCGTGGCGACAACAGTAGCATCGCGACGGGAGGTGCAGTATGCGTAGAGTCAACAGTGAACGTATGCGTGAACGTAATTCAATCAGTCAACGGTGATTGGCTACAGTCACGATGATTTGATTGGTTGAATGCCTTTTCGTTCCTATACGTATGAAATATTTGCCATACATAGTTTCTTTCATGAAAATATTTGCCACTACTACTCAGCTTGAACTTCCGTGGGCGGTTTTTGAAACCGCCACGAAAGGAAGGTCATGGTTGGTGGTTTTCTAATCCACTAAAACCGCCACTTTGTTAATAAAAAAAAAAAAGAGAAAAGCTCGATCCAGGCCCAAATGGGCCCGTGATCCGCTCACACGCCTAGGGTTGGTCGCTAGGGTTTCATGCGGCTACTGGGTCCCATGCCGCCGCCCACGCACCGGCGGCCCAAGCCCGCCCGCCGAAAGTGGAGGGAAGGAGGGCCGCCGCTGGTCCCGCGGCGCCGCGCCGCCCGATCCAAAGACCGCCAGTGCCGAGCGACGGATCCAGCAGACCGCCAGTGCCGAGCGCGAGGGAGGCCGCCGGATCCCGCGCCGCGCCCGCGCGGCCGCCTTCGCGGCGCCCAGCCCGCGCCCGCCGAAAGTGGAGGGAAGGAGGGCTGCCGGCCCGGTCCCGCAGGCCGCGCGCCCCGATCCAGCGCCGCCAGCCGAGTGACCGATCCCGCGCCGCCGCCGAGGGAGGCCGCCGATCCTGCGCCCGCGCCACCGCCTCGGCTCGCTTCGACGCCGGGTAGCCGCCCATCGGGAGGTCCACCGCCCCCGCGCCCGCATTGCCGCCATCCGAGCGCCGCCATCCGGGCCCCCGCAGCCTTCGATGGAGAGAGGGGAAGGAGATGGGAGTTGGGAGAGTGAAGAGGAGGGGGCGGGTTGGGGGCCGGGTGCGCCGAGTGGAAGAAAACCTAGTAGCTTGTTTATATACCTGACCACCGAATGCACCTTGTTATCGGGCTTAAATGGGCCGGCTGCTAGGCTGCATTTACCGTGACAGTTTTTTAAATAACCGCCACGGTAATTGATTAACCGTGGCGGTTAGAAAAACCGCCTCGGTTAATAAAAAATAAACATCATGGTTAATACAGCCATTAACCATGGCGTTTTTTAAAAATAACCACCACGGAAAATGGTTTGGAAACGCCGTGCAAAATCAATTGTGTAGTAGTGTGCCTTGTGTGCTTACGTGTGCAGATGATACTTAGAATCCGTAACTGCCGGAGGTAAGTTACTGACCAATACGGAAATCTTTGAAAACTATAACAGAGGGCAGAAGCTTTTGCACTTTCGCTTTCGATTGTTTTTACCTTTATCATTTTTTTTGGTTATCCATACCATTTCCGTATAATCAAAATATGTACCAAAAAATCAAGTTTTTTACTTGGCTGCTGCTCAATGATGGACTGAATACCCGGAATATGTTAAGATGTTGAAACAAACATTTGGATGAGGGTTACACTTGTGCACTGCTCCTCAGCTGCGAATGAAAGAACACAAGCCAGAATAAGATAATACGAACTCAAGTAAAATGACAATTGCAGATATATGATTAAGATCTCGAATGTGGGGTTTCACAAACCGATAACAACTATTCAAAGATAGATTGATCTAAAACAAAACCTAAGTCCTAACGTGAGTGGCGGCTATTGATTGGTGTCAAAGACCCCCACTCACGTCACTAAGGAACCCTAACACATTACAAGGCCCAAATGACCCCAAAAACGGCGACACAACGCCGTGTCGATTCTCGACGCCAATTTTTTTTGACAATTCTCGTTGATTTCGATGGAATTTTGACCTCAAACCAAATTCATTGGATAGATTATGAAATTATGTTTCCATCCATGTATAGATCATTGAAAATGGAGTCCGTGACGTAACACGGGCGTGGAGTCCGTGACGCAACACGAAGGCCCCGCTTTTTATTATAGACTGCATTTGGAGCCCGAGATGGACTTAACATGGATTGAGGCTCCAACTTGTATTGAACGCTCTTGCTAACCTCCTAAGGTGGTGACCAAGGTGGAGGGCGTCCCTTGGGCATTCCTAAAATGTTCTCCATGTCTATGGGATGTGCTCCAACTTGGGTGGGGTCCTAAGGGTGAATAGCAGGCCCATGACGGCGACGTCGCTGCCGTTAGAAACAACGATAGATTGTATTGATGATTCCGAGGCCTTGCCGACGTGATATTGAGGTGAGACTAGTTCTATTTGAAAGTTTTTCAAACAAGTCTGGGTGTATTAGTTATGGCCTTCCTGATGAACCATTGTTGGGTTGCTGATGAACTAAATGTTGGATTTTGACAAGCTTGCACTTTGAAACAACTAAATGTTGAATTTTTCAAACAAGCTTGCACTTTGAAGCACATGTATATCTGGAACCAAGTAAGTTGTACCAAAATTCATTGTACAAATGTAGAAACAAGCCCACTTTATAATTAATGGTCGTATTCGAAGTTGTCATGTCCTCATTCAGATAGAAGAATAAAGATGTGTAGGATTATTATGAGAAAAGAACACGCATTGGTGCGTTGGTTTGATAGTGAAAGCTTTGATGATATAAAAGAACACGCATTGGTGCGTTGGTTTGATAGTGAAAGCTTTGATGACGCGAAAGACTCTTTTTAGATGTCACATCTAGCTAGCCAAATAACTAAACATGGTTGAGTATAGCATTATGAATTATTAAATAAATAAATAAATAAATAAAAAAGGATGCGCATTGATGTGTTGGCTTGATAGTGAAAGCTTTGATGGCGCGAAAGACTTAGTCTACGAGTATATACTAGTATTTTCTTTTGGCTAGCCATCCGCTTTGAGTTGACGTGGCCTTGATAAGATTGCAATAATTTGCATCCGGTTTGAGTTGACTTGGCCTCGATAATATTACAATAATTTGCATCCGCTTTGGCTTGCCAACTTGTGACGGCCGAGAGATTTGGAGGGCCGGGAGGTAGGGGGATGGACACCACCATCCTGACGGTGCTGAACAAGATCGGCGAGATCGGGCGGTTTGCGGTGGGGAGTACCAGAGCCTGCAGGATGTGGGCAGGCAAGTGGACGATCTCCGGTCCGGACTGCAGTTTTGGCTGGCTTGGATCCAGAAGGCGGAGGAGGGGAACATTGCCAGGCACGACGAGCTGGTGCGCGTGTGGGTGAGCAAGATCCGTGGCGTCGTCTTCCAGTCCGAGGACATCGTCGACGAGTACTTCCAGGGCGTGTACCACTCGAGACCTGGGTTCGAGTCGCGGGAAGGAGGATGCTCATGCGTTCCCTGCTTCCCCTTGTCGGAGGTACCTCTTCGACATGCCTTGCGTGGACAGATCCAAGAGCTTCTCAGCCGCCTGGAGGAGCTCAAGAAGGGAGATGGGTTGTTCGACATTCAACCCAGAGTGGTTGCGCAGGCAAACAACATCCAAGACTTTGACAAACCAACCATGGGAACTCTTGCGGTCCAACAACTAAGGTAAGAAACATTTCATCATTTCCCGTTCAGTCTTTCTGTAACCAGACTTCTATATATAATAACTTGAATTTTATGAGCTGTTTACTAATTATAACTTATAAGCGGTGAATTGATTTGTCTCCCCTAAATTTACAAGAACAAAATGTGCTGGGCACATGTTTGGTGAGAGGCTGGTGTGAGACGAAGCGGAAGCAAGATTCCTAACTAGTAGAAGTCAACACCCAACCCGAGCTTGATGTTGCAAATCCTTTAATTATTTTGTCATTAAATTCTTCATGTATTTTCAATTTTATTACTATTGCTTGACTGTAGCTAGGATTGCAGCCTGACACACGAGGAACATGAGTTTTTCTCACATATTATTGTTATAATATGATCCAGACGCATTGAAGATGTTATCGGCTTCGATGACTACACCAAGAACATTGCCAGTGTGCTTCTCAACAACAAGGGCAAGCGGGGAGCCATAGTTATGGGCGAAAGTGGCATCGGTAAGACAGCTGCAGCAAGAGCAGTCCTCCGGGACTGGGATGTGCAGAGACATTTTGATGTTTGCGCTTGGGCTTGCTTGCCACCGAAATCAAGGGTGGATAGGTATTTGGATCATCAAATTTGGGAACAGGCCCAGAAGCAAACACACTGCGAGTGTGATTCTCCCAGAAGAGAAGACGTGAAGCAGGTGCTGGATAGAATGAAACTGCTAGTGGTGTTGGATGGGATGGACGATAAGGATGAGCTGATGGAGGTATTAAGGGAGCTACAGCTACCGGATGGCGTCAGTGGTAGCAGGATACTGGTAATAACCACACAGCTTCCCAGAGAGGAAATCGAACATCTCATGCATGACTATTTACCGGTCGAAATTAAGTGCCTGGAACAACCTCACTGCGAAACAATTTTTGAGAAGATGTTTTCTGGCCGTCGCAGCGACGTTTACACGGGAAATAAGAAAGAATTTGATGATCAAGTTTACAGCATCTCAAGAGGGCTTCCTCTTGGTGTAGTACTGCTGGGAGGACTCCTATACTTCAAGGACCATGAAAAGCAATGGAACGATGTGTTTAAGCAGCTGAGATGCTATGAGGGTATGAGGCTAATCAAGCGGATTCTGACACTGAGCTATGTGACCATGCCAACAATTCTCAAGCTATGTTTCTTATACTTTGCTTCCATGCCTCCGAATGTACATCTCGACTTGAGCAAACTGCACAGGCTGTGGTGTGCCGAGGGGATTCCTGACTCGGAAATCAAAGATACTGAAACCGAGAAGTCAGTACTGGACAAGTGTGTCCGTGTTTTCGTCTCACTGGGCCTTGTCCAAAGAGTGGATGCTGACACCAAAGTATGCATCCATCAAAGTGTACACAGCTTTGCAAAGGACATAGCACATGAGACCGGCTTCCTGGAATCCCACAGCAGATTCAGCATACATGATGCCTCAATCGTTCGTCGCCTTTCTGTCCGCAACTATGATGACAGACATGTGCGTATGGACACCATTTTTCCCAAGCTACGAACTTTGGTGGGTGATTTTGCGGAGGACTCTGGTGACGACGGCGCTCACCAGGCAAAGAGTAGCAAAGGTGTGAAGCAGAGCTCTCTCTTGAAGAAGCAAGGCCTTCAGCAGAGCAGGCTGCGGTTCCTATGTCAGTCCAAGTTCCTTCGAGTTGTTGACCTGCAGGGAGTTCAACTTGTCAAGTTACCGGACAGTATAGGCGATATGGTTCACCTGAGGTACCTTGGCCTTCGCAGCTGCTGCCTAAAGGATCTCCCACAATCAGTGGCCAAGTTGCTGAATTTGGAAACACTAGATATAACGGATAATGAAGTGAACAAGATTCCGAAAGAATTTTGGAAGATTGATAAGCTGAAGCACCTGCTCGCCCAAAAGATCTCACTGCCAGTGTCAGCAGCCTCCACCGAGCTTCAAACTCTGCACGGAGTGATACTGTCTTCAGAGTGGACGCAGCAGAACTGCCCACTAAATAAAATGTCGAAACTTTTCTCTTTAACGGTGGTGGGTGCAACAGCTTCCAACGTGGGGCCGCTGGCTAAGGCGCTCGAGGAAAAAAGAGAACTTCATCAGTTGAAGATACAAGGCGCACTAGTACTGAAAACGTTTTCAGTGACGGGCGCCAGGGGGTTTGACGTGACGGGCAGAGGCGCCCGTCACTGAGCAAAGGTCACGGTTAATGAAGAAATTTGCGTGGCGGCCTCCACCGCCCGTCACGGCTAAAATCTTTCCCGTGGCGGGCGCATTAGGATGCCCGCCACGGTGTGGTTCGAAAAAAATAAAAAAAACCCCACAAACCCTAGACAGGCCCGCCAAGCCCATCCATGGGCCCGCCGAGCCCATCTAGGGTAGCCAGCGCGCGCCGCCGCCGCCGCCGCGGCCACCACCGCCGCCGCCGCCGTCGCCGCCGCCGCCGCCGCTGCTCGCCGCCGGAGGGAGGAGAGGATCCACCGCCGCCCCGCCTTTGATCGCCATGCGGTGGGACGCCGCCGCTGCCGTCGTCCCGCCAAGGCCGCCGTGCGCCATCGCCGCCGCCCCCACGGCCGCCGCCGCCGCCGCCGCCGCCGCCGCCCCCCACGGCCGCCGCTGGCCGCCCTGGCGGTGGAGGAGGCCGGCGCGTGGAGGGGCCCGGGCGGTGGAGGAGGCGCCGCCGCGCCGCCGCCGCCCTGGGCGTCGTGGATCCGCCCGCGCCGCCGCGGATCCGCCGCCGGAGTGAGGAGGACCGAAAGCTGGATGTGTCGTGGATGTGCCGACCCGAGCAGCACCGCCGCCTTGCCCGACCGCCGAGATCCGCTGCGGCGCCCAGCCCGATCCGGATCCCATGGGCGCCCGCCGCCGAGGAGCCCGGGCCATTGCCGGGAGAGCTCCGCGACTGGAGGTGTTCCGGCGGCCGGAGCAAGGCCCTGAAGCCACCGGATCTCCGACCGCTGCCGCCGCTGGGGAGCTTGCGCCAAGGAAGAGGGAGGGAGAGTGGGGAGGAAGAGGGAGGGAGAGTGGGGAGGAAGAGGAAGAGAGCCCGGCTGCTCGTCTCGCTGCTGCCTGTCTCCTCGCGTGAAGACCGAGGGAGGTGGGGGCGCGGTTGGTGGGGAGGCCGAGAGTGCCAAACCCTAACTTGCTGTATTTATATGCCGACGGCTATCGGGCCTCGTTTTTGGGCCTATCTATTTTGTGTGACGGTCCGTTTAGGATGCCCGCCACGGATAATTTATTTTACGTGGCGGGCACCTTAACGCGCCCGCCACGCAAAATAGTTTATTTTGGCGTGGCGGGCGTGTTAAGTTGCCCGCCACGCAAAATCAATTATCCGTGGCGGGTAAAAAACGCCCGCCACGTAAAAAAAAAAAGCTAGACGTGGCGGCGTATTTTTCGTGACGGGCAAAAAGAGTGTCCGTCACGGAAAAGATTTTGGAAGTGCTCGCAAAATCATTTCGTTACTAGTGGCGACTGCATTCCACTGTTATGTTCGTCCAGATATCGGCCACTGCAGTACCTGGAGTTAGATGGAAAGATTCTGTCACAATCTTCTTCTGATTCCCGTCATCCCATAACGGCTTCAAGGATTGTCCTCAAGTCATCTTGCATGTCACAGATGATGCTCGACTCTTTTTTCTCAAAATATCAGTACCTAAATGAGCTGGAATTACTGGACGGGTCGTTTTCTGAGCAGAAGCTGTTGCTCCAGGGACAAGGATTTGCAAATCTTACAAAGCTCAAGCTTGTTAACCTCAAAGTGTTGGAGGAATTAGTTTTGGAGGAGTCTGCACTGCCTAAACTTGTGACCTTGGAGATTTTTGGATGCCCCAACATGAAAACAATCCAAGGCCTCAAGTACTCACAAGAACTCAAAATGGTGGTATTGTTTGACATGCCAGCCGTTCTTGCACAAATCGAAACTGAGGACAACAAACTCTATACTAAGATCAAGCATGCGAAATCTGCTGCATGGGCAAGTCCAACCTGATATGGCCTTTGTTGCTTGCAATCTTGCCCAGTACGTGTCTTATATATCTTTTCATGTATGATGCATGGCGTGGTATTATTTATTTCAGTGTGTGCGCCTCTCACCTTGTTTTGTTTGTGTTGCGCCTGGTGCCTGCGTGCGCCATTGTTGTACCCCCCAGACTGTTTTTCCTTCTTGTACATTCAGTGCTTGGGTTAGAGATGGCTCATTTTTTTTTGATAAAGCATAAGAATCTGGCTTCATCTACTCATGGTAGAATCAGACCAAATTATTATAAGACAACCGTTCGGGCTAAATTTAAGCAAACACCGATGTAGCACTAAAATGAAGGGTGGCCCTATGGGGATGGCAGGGTGTGCGACGGCCGAGGGCCCAGTTCAAGGAGGGGCCCGAGCGCTGGTCGCCCGCATGAGAGTCACACACACGCACACGCATGGATTCATCGCGGAGTGACGGAAACACGGAGTGACATCAGACTCGACTCGATCGCCAGAACCGATCAACAACGCGGCACCCTAAGCACGGCAACACCAAAGCTGCGTCATGGCAATTAAGATTCAGACCCTAGCCGTTCAGAGGTCACTGCAGCAGTGAAAGCCAATCAGATGGTTGGGGAAATAAAGGATAGGAATAGGAAAACTGCAGGATTAAGGTGACATGCAAGTCTAATCCGTAGGAACTGAGGCCACACATGCTACATGAAGGGTGTGTTTAGTTGGTGAAATATTTTGGGTTCGGTTACTGTAGCACTTTTCGTTTGTATTTGATTCGTCTCGCACTTTTCAGCTAAACTGTGTAATTAGCTATTTTATTTAACTATATTTAATACTGCATGCATGCTAAAAAGATTCGATGTGACAGAGGACTGTAGCACTTTTGGGGTGTTGCATGCCAACTAAACACCCCCGAAGAAGCGCTTAGTGACTCTGCTAAAAGAAAGAAAAAAATCAGTGGATATATATATTATAAGATTTATTTATATATATTCGGTCTGTTGGGATGAGTTCGCGAGAGGGCCCCTCAAAATCATAGGACCGGCACTACTAAAATGGACCAATCCAACAAGCAAATAACCAACCAAACGACGCAAAAAAAAAAAAAAAAAAAAAAAAAAACCCGCAACACAGCCTCTTCTAGAAGCCTAGCAGCCTGAAGAAGCAACTCTTGATCCCCTATTGATCTGCAGTCACCTACCACTTAGCTATGGACCCGATGATGCAAGGGTTGAGAGAGGTTTGAGATTTTCGTTTGGTTGAGTTCATATTTCACGTGTGCTTGTTTGTGCTAGTGGATAACTGGACATGTCATGTACTGTCGAGTGTTTTTCCTAAACTTGCTGTGTTGAGTGTGTTGCGCAATATGTCTCTTGGCTTGTAAATGTAGAGGTGTTGGTCTACCGAGGTGGTCGATAGACGATGGAGAAGGTCAAGTAAGGAGTCCATGTGCGCTGGCGGACTGAAAGCGGTGAAGGGTGAACAAGAAGGCTTGGATCGAGGAACAAAGAGACCGAGCATGGACCATGGATGACTCACATTGGGCGCATGGGAGAGCAAGAGTTTACATTAGTCATGGGTGATGAAGATGGCATTGACAGGAGTCAAGGAGATTGGACAAATAAAGACGAGGCATCATGTGGACCACTAGGCCACAAACATGGAGGTTGGAGATGTGTTGACAACAGAGTCACGTCTAGCAAGGTGTGCATGAGTGCCGGTTTGATCCTTAAAATTGTCGATGGACAACTTTGGTCCTTAAAACCACAACAACAAATTTGACTGGTTTGGGCCACACAACCATCTATGACGGATCTGACCGGTTTGGGCCTCAAAACTAGGGTGAGAAGTCAAGGAACATTTGGTGACATCTCGAAGCTCGAGAAGAAGGTTTCGGGTGAATTGGATCGATGAAGAATAACTTAGGTGGTTCTACCCCTAGGGATATTTGAGTGATGGCTAGTTGTGAGGGACACATTGGCTCTTATTTGTTTGGTTCATAGTTTTGCTTATTGTTATGGCCAGAATGAGAGGGAGATGCTATATAACTATTTAGAATCTACTTACGACCAGCTCCTCATGTAGAAAGGGTGTGAATACACGTAGCATCTCTCTTACACTTTTGTTTTTATTTCGTATAAAAGGATTAACTTGGAGATGCTATCTAGGAACAAGAAATATAAGTTGGTCCTCACCTTCTAAACTTTCATGGTGGTACTACAAGCTTCTAACGGGTCGGGTGTTACATGCTCTTATTCTTGACCTTTTTGCCATTTTATATTTGGTTAGTGTCAGGAGTGACTTGTAATGGTATATCCTCGAGGATCAACTTTGTGGCTCAATTGGTTTCCTCTTTCATGATATAGAATTTACCCATTTCTCTATTTTCATAGCCATATTTTAGGGATTTTTTATCATCTAGTTTGGCCGAGATTCATGTTTCTTGAGTGGTTTTTATTCCTTGGAACTTGGTGAAAGGTCCTAGTATGGCTAGAGAGTGGGTGAACACCCTTATAAAAATTCTACAAAATCACTAAACAAAATTGATTAGTATAATAAATGGCGAATGAAATTTTGCTTAGCTCTACAAAAGGATTTTAAGCCACCTATCCACAATTCTAGTTGCTATGATCTATATTCACTCAACAAAATATATCACTAAGATAGCAAGATGATCAATTATATAATTTGATAAGCTATTCAAATAGCAAGGCTATGATCAAGCTCTACACAATATACACTATGCAATATAAAGTAAGTTAGAGTGATGATCTTTTATAGCACTGTGTAGAAGAGATATGGCCAATCACCAAGATGGATAATCAATCAATCAATCAATGTATCAATGATGAATCCAATCATCGGGAGACAAGATGAACATGATGAGTTACTCCCGAGGTTCATTTGTGCATTGACAAGCTAATTCCCCGTTGTGTCGACCAACACCTCTCGTGGTTCTTCGGCAGGTATGTGGCTCCCAAAGCCAAGGCCTCTCAAAGGCACCGCAAGACACCACACACATGTGTGATAACTTAATGACATGCGCCATTGGTACTCTACCGGGGAAGGCACAAGAACCCTCACAATCATCGGGAGGTGGCCAAGAAAAATCACCAACTCTTGCCAACGCCTCCAACTCCTCCAAGTCGGCTAGGTGATGATACTCACCAAGAGTAACAAGAAATCCACTGGAAAAACGATCTTCAATTGCCACTAGATGCTATCACTCAAGCAAATCCACAAAGATCACTCTCAATCTCACTTTGAATGCACAATCAAGCAATGATATGAGAGAGAGGAAGTTTCTCTAGCTCAAAGAGTCAAAGGGATGACAAATGAATCAAGGAGTAAAGAGAGTCCCAATTGAGCCAGACACCTTGCTTAAATAGGGAGGCCAAGCCTCCATTAGCCATCGCCTGTCATGGCTCTCATCGAACGCACCCGTCGGGGACAATGAACACGACACATGCAGCGTTTGATGCACCTTAGTCATCCACGTGTTCTCCCCGCTTGACCTCATCCATCGATCTCAACGGTCACATTCAATGCATCATGCAATTATGTTGCATCGGATGCGCCAGGCCAAGCCATCAGACGCGCAGATGCATCTGCCCAGGCAAAAGCTCACACGCGTTCAACATCCATCGAACACACTATTGTCCACATCAGACTCACTAGGTCTCAGTGTCCGATGGCAGTCCAATCAGGTTCCAAGGACACATTTCATTCATCGGATGCGTGCCATTGGACTCTAGACCATGTGTCCGGTCCGAGTGCATCACAATGTCCGATGCACCTTGTACGTGCACTACTCGTGTCTCTAGCCAAGCCATCAGATGCGTCCGATGCACGTGGTAATGGCCCTTTCTCAACCGATTTGTTTCGTCCTTGCTTCCAGTCACTAACCACAAAGTGTGCACCTCATGTGCACGTGTGTTACTATTTTCCAAAGCATTTTACAAGGGTTAAACGTTAGCTCACTAGGCCATAATGCATCTACATGAATGACTTCACCTAGTGGCACTTGACAAACGTAATAACCGATAGAGCTCCCCTCTTAATAGTGCGGCCATCGATCCTAAACCACTCACACCCTCTATGGTGTCTTGAGTATAAAACAAAATGACCCTATTACTTTATACCTTTGCCTTGAGCTCATTTTTGTTTTTGTTTTTCTTCTCTTCCAAGCTATAGCACTTGATCATCTTTTGGACCATCATCATGCATCCACCATGATCCTTCTTGCTCCAACACTTGGTGAGGACCACTTTATCTAATTCAACCACTTAACACAAGGTTACTCCTGGGGTTTCATCAATTAGCCAAAACCAAACTAGGGACCTTCACTTGATCATATTGGGACTGTTGGGTATCTAAGGGCCTATCTAGGCTACCATAATATAGTCTCCCCATATGCTTGAGCAGCTGCAGTGGCGACCACCGTGGCGTATTGGTGTAGCATCATGCCGTCCCAACCTCTAGGCCACCATGTCGTGACCCATTCGACGGTGAGTCTGGTCCTCTATCCACCGCTCCATCTAGTGGTGATAGTTTCGGTGCTCACCACACCACAGGTTCGACGAAATGTCTAAACAAGATAACCTTATTAGCACAAAATGCAAACTAGCCAACCAAACAATTTCTTGAGCTAGGAAAATATAGAAGACCAATCAAGCCCAAGTTGTCTACAACAAAGCATGTTGGTCCTAGCATAGGTTAGATATCTAGTCTACAAATGAAAGGAGAACCAAACAAACCCACTATGACTTGAAGCCCAACTCTCATCTTCCAAGTTCCTCTCTCCAAAACCCCTTATTTCTAGAATCTTGAAGATCTTTGTGCTGAGATATTTGATATGTTCTTAAAAATCATTTTCACCGCTGGTTTACCTATTACTGCCATCGGCTTTCACCTCTCACCATGGACATGGAGGACATGGTTCGACATCGCACGCGTGTTGCATATTAGCTACACGATCCTTGAGCATTTGGCAGTTTTGACCTCAAAACCATGGCTGGAGTGGTTCCAAAGCTTGGATCAAAATTCAAGGGAGGATCTTGTGGCGACACATAGTGTCGTCAATAGAGCCTGCATTGAGACAAAATGACTTCATGAAGAGCCCATTGTTGTCCAATGCTTTAAATACCATATGGGCTATTTTGCCACCAGTGATCGACTTGTTCAAAGCTAAATGTTGGAGCGATCTTGGAATGTTCAATAGCCCTATAAACAAGAGAAGTGAATGCCATAGGGATCTAGTAAGGGCCTAGAGGGACATGGGTGTTCAAATAGGTGTGTTTTTTGGAAAAATCACAATCCCAATCGAAGTATCTGATACGGAGCCTCTGCGTCATGGATCCTCTAGACAGATGCGTAGAATCTTGTGCTTCAAGCACAAAATGAACTACAACGGAATATAATGCATGGACTTTACATCAATTGATATACCAGCATTCTTGGGAGCGTGTTGACCTTCTCAAAGTAGTACTTGCACCTAGAACTCACATGGAGAGTGTAGATCGGGTGCAATCCCTAGAAAGCAAATTCAAACACAATAAGTAATAATATGCAATAACAAGCATAACACACAAGACACCGAAAGTTAACCCATGGTTCAGCTTGGCACCAAGCTTATCTACTTTCATGTACTGTTGTGAGGAAGCCACGAAGACTATGAAGTCTTTTTTCAACCACCCACCACCAAGGTAGCGAGTTAATTGAGGGTTCCACTAAGTCACAAAGGGTAATTGAAATGTCTCGATGGTCAACCAGATGCAATTGGCAACACTTGGGCAACGTTGTAATACTCGATAATGCACGGTAAATATGATTTTTAATATGGATTAAGTAATTTATGTGGCGAAGGTTAACCGACTTTTAAGAGCGACCAAAATTTTGACTTTCTGATCCATTGTTCAAATGGATGAATGGAGATCACAAATGCATAGTTTTTGTCGAATGCTTTCCGTTCACACTAATCAGAGTCTTGATCATGGAGTTACATTTTTTTTGAACTTAGTTACATTATTTGTTGCAAGATGAGAAGAAAAAACTATAAGCGGAGGACAGGAGAGTTGACTCTAGTCCTGTTGCCATGCCGAGCATGTGGGCCTTTTCCTTTAGGGCCTGATTGAAACAAAGGAATGAAAAATGTAGGAACAGAAAAAATATGAAAGGAAGGTAAGGGTAGTAATAAAACTAAGGAAAGAAATAGGAGGCGGCGTTTGGAACATAGGAATTTGTAATGTGGTAATTGCATGGCATCTGGTAGACAAAAAGGTACTTAACACATAATGATGATCTTTATAAAAAACACATAATAATAGACTAATTAATACCCACGGTGGTTGTTTGTTTTTATTCTTACTTTTAATGGACTAGTAGAGATGCACATGCGACACGCACGTGCTTAACTAAAATATAATATAGTGATTTTTCTAAACCATTCAAATGATTCTCACTTACTACAATGGTAGATGATGAGATAATTAAGAGCCATTGGGTAAGTAAATATTTTGGATAGATACTTAGCTTGTTCAAGTGTTGTAATAATTATACATAAATGGTTTACATTTATATAATAATCACAACATAGACAATATAAGAAAGATACTTGACTATATCTAAATCTGAGTACTTTTTATACATCTAATGAGTCTTGAACTGTAGTTCTCTAAATCTGAGTATTTTTGATACATCTTATGAGCTCCCTGAACTCCAGCGTGTATGTTATCTTCACATTTATTTTCATCGATAGTCAATAGCTGTCCCAAAAAATGCTTTCTGAGATTGTACGGATCCTGTTTGTAATATAATAATAATAATTAATATATAAGTTGCATATAACTGATAAGACTATAAAAAATAAAAGTAATATGGATACTAATGTTTTTACCTTCAATAAGTGTGGAATGTGTAGTTTTTCATCTTTCCATGCGGACATGAACATGGAAATGAGATAACTTTGATAGTTCCCCGATAATACAAATATTAGTGAATTTAAAGCAATATATCTATCTATCTATCTATAAACATAATCTTTGGTCAAAATCGATTCAAACATGTAAAGTAAAAGTTATATTACCAAATAAAATAAGCTTACCTATTGTAAACTGGAATATCATTTAAAATAATGTGACGCCATAAGGAAATATCTTCGTTCCATTCATATCTTGCCATGGCTTTTTGTAAGTGTTCAGAAATGCATTGGAGTTTCTTCACATGTTTTGCATTTGGATTGTGCTTGTAAATTGGATCAGCAGGAGTAGGGTCCAAAATGTATCTTGTTTTGGTCTCTTGGTTCAATATGAACAAATTGTAGGCATCGCTCAATTTAATTGGTATAAGAATCTGCAGAAGGCTAATAGTTAAAAAAATTAAACCAAATAAATTATGTGGTCTAGGTATGTGAACTCACTGATTTGCATCTTGAGACATTGTACTCCATGCCAGGCCATATACGTATGGTCTGTTTTAGGCGATCCATGTCTAACATTTTACGGTAGTTTGGATGTCGTCCAAAATCAAGAATCATCTAACACATTAAATCAGCATACAGATTAGTTGCAAAAATCATTGAATACAACTTAGTGAGTAAAGAGCAAATGTTAGATCATCATACCCAAAACTGCAGGTCTAGGAAATGCTTTGATATTGGTCTTTTGATTTTCTTCATCCGCCGCATGTAATCGACATGCCTTTTCGTGTGATCAAATTGAAACATTCGGGATCCATGGGCTCATTGTCATTTAATATTTGTTTCAGCTTATAAAGAGTTAAGCTGATGGAATATGGTTTGGAGCTTTGCACCCAAATTTGACTATAAAGGAGAAGGAAAATAGAAAACACAATGTTAGAAATTGACTTCAGGTTATACAAATAAATATTGCTTTAAAATAAAAACTTACTTTAAGGTGTTTGGACAATTAATTGATTTGATATAGTCACAAACGCAGCTTATTAACTCATGTCCACTTATCTTTGAAAGAACAGACACCAATGATTGGTACTTTGTTTCGCTTGATGACTCTCGTGATATGAATTCCTTTTGAGCTTTAGGATTTGGATTTTCCAAGATGATAATATCATTGCAACTATCATTAGGAGCACCATTTGGTTCATCACTTTGAATCATTGCTTCTGTGTTTGTTTTCCAACATAATAGTATGCTTCCTAACTTGTACCTAAAAGAGTCAATATTTTCCCCGCATGGGTACCACATGTCCAAGTAATTTAATAGTTATCAACTTAATATTTATCTAAGCAAAGTAATATATTTACCGTGTAATATTTTGAGAAAGTGTTTCTCCATTCCAATATTCCATAAACTTGAGCATGAAGAGACCACAAGATGAACTGCAAAGTTATATAATATTGAGAATTTTAAAAAATAAATAAGTACACACATTAATTATGATTTGAATAGTTGGTCATACATACCCATCTTTTTGGATTGGTTCTTCTAATTGTTCTTTGATTGTCCATTTAGTGACGTTTAGGTCTGGCCAATTTCGTTCCACATTTTGTTTTTATAATAATGTTTAAATGTGATTGGAGACCTTGTAGCTTTGTAGACATATATAGTATTAGTAATATTAACAATAAATAAGAGGATGCTGAATGTGTATTTAAATAATAGAATGTTGCAATCATAACTTCTTTGTAGTTTTGAGGTCATCTCGATTGGAATCCCAGCACAAAGAGTCAAGAACTTGAATCACACATTTTTTTTGCATGAATAACAGCTAAATACCAATGTGTCTCCTTGATATTTATTGGAAGTAGTATCTAGTGAAGACACTTAATTAGTCTTGTATCTCAAAGCTTAAATTCTTATTCATAAATATTTGAAAACAGTACAAAAACAAATCTATTAAAATATAATTAATTAAATATGGAAATGTTTGTTACCATGTCATGGCTTAAATAGTTTTGAACGATCTTTGTAATGAAGCTTCCACCTTCATCTACTCCAATTTTACCATCCCGTTTTAGCGGGGAAGGAGTTAATCGGATTCTCAAAGTATACTTTAACCCCATTTCTAACTTGAAAATTTGCTTGTTCCTTTAAACAACATATATATGCACTTAAAACCTACAAAAAAAAAATATTGAATAAGAACAATAAGATTATATTAAAGTATTTATAAAGCAAGTAAGATAGAGATTTTTTAAAGCACATTGATACACTTACACTTTCATTCATATATTCAATTGGGTTTAGAAGACATGACAATTTTTCTTGATTGACACAAATATCATCTATCTTCACAAGTATATACGTCGCCCGAAGATGTCTCTATTATTATTTGAGCACGAGAAATCGTTGTCGGTCATTGTATAATCTGCAAGTAAAATATATTGTATACAATATAAAATATATATAATATAATAATGCTACTTAACAAACAACATTGCGACAAACTATAACACATCATAATTGAATACCTTGTGGAAGTTGGTCATATGTTTGCGGACATTTGATTTGTTGTTCAATTTCTTTTAGATCCCTATTGTTAATAGTTTGTTCATTTTATCTGCAAAAGGGAGAAGAAAACAAAAATTATAATTCTTAATTTATTTAAATACGGAAAAGTAACTCAAGGAATGAACAATAATTTGATAGCTAACATCTATGCCTAATTTTAGCAAAGATGTACCTGATGGTGTACATGGTCAGCAGCACGATGATGCATGCATGATCGTGTGTGTTTGATTGCTGGGGGTTTTGATCCATTGTGTTCTTTTATTTCTATGGTGTTTGTTTTCCAATATAATAGTATGCCCGCTAACTTGGACCTAAAAGAGTAAATATTTTTTCTGCATGGTAAAGGTCAAAGTAAGTACATGTCCAGTAATTTAATATGTTTCAACTTATTATATTCACCTAAGAAAAGTAATATATATATATATATACCTGTGCAATATGTTGTGATAGTTCTTCTCCAAATCAATGTTCCATAAACTTGAGCATGAAAAGACCACAAGATGAACTACAAAATATCGAAACCTTGAGTATTTAAAAAGTAATTCTATACCTATATACATTATAATAATAATTTAAAGCTTGCTAAAGATACCCGTCTTTCTGGATTGGTTCTTCCAATTGTTCTTTGATTGGCCATTTAGTGACATCAAGGTCTTCCCAATTTCGGACCACACTTTGTTTTTTAAAAATAATGTTTAAAAGAGATTGCAGACCTTCCAGTTGTAGAAATATGTGGTATTAGTAATAATTAATCGTAACTAATAAATAACATAAAGGAGGATCATGTAAACATTTAGATAAAGTGGAATGTTGCAATCATGACTTACTGTAGTTTTGAGGTCATCTCTATTGGATTTCCAACACAATGAGTCAATAACTTGTATCTCACATTTTTTTTGCATGAAGAACAGCTAAATACCAATGTGTATCCTTGATATTTATTGGAAGTAGAATCTAATGATGACAATGAATTAGTCTCAGATTTCACATTTCACATCACATCAAATAAAATGTTTAAAAGAAACAAGACAAATGCATGAAATAATAGAAAATTTAAATATGGAAACAAATGTTACCATGTCATGACTTAGATACTTTTCAACGATCCTTGTAATGAAGCTCTCATCTTCATGTACTCTAAGTTTGCCATCACATTTCAGTTAATAGGATTCTCAAAGTATACCTTAACCCCATTTCTAACCTGAAGATGTGCTTGTTCCTTTAAACAACTGATATAAGCACTTATAACCTGCAAAAAATATTGAAATAACAATAAGATTATATTGTTTATTAATAATTATTGATATTAGATTAGATAGAGGTATTTTATACATGATTGGAACACATACATCATCGTTCAAATATTTAACGGGTCTAGAAGACATGACAATTGATATTGATTGACGGCAATATCATCTATCTTCACAAGTATATCGGTGGTCATAGATGACTGTATTATGTTTTGAGCATAGAAATCCTTGTTAGTCATTGCATAATCTGCAAGTAAAATATAATTATATATATATATATATATATATATTTATACAACTTAACATATTAAATAATATTGAGACAAACTATATGTAACAATATACAAATAAAATAAATACCTTGCGGAAGCTCATCATATGTTTGGTCATTTTTTTCTTTCTGGTTCAAATTCTTACGAATGCTTATTGTCAATCCTCTGTTCATTTGCGAAAGAATTCTCAACCGTTTGTTCATTGGCGAAGTTCTATTTTCTTCAGAATTTTGAACATTTGAATCCATAACAATATCCAAATCATCAGCCTACAAAAGTTAGAAAAAAATTCAATTCATAGAGTAGTTTCTTCAAATCAAATACCGTGGAAAGAAACATGAGGAAAAACACTAACTTGTCTTATGATTTAGTTTTTTTGTTGTGTTGGATTGATACTTAGAAAAGTGTTTCCTATATGAGAATATATATAATTACAACTAACATTTATCTTTTTTTGTAAATAAATCAAAATCTTAAGTGTTGATGCGACGTACACGAAGTTGTACATGGTGAGCAATGCGGCGACGTGTGTGCGTGGTTTGCGAGGGTGCTGATTCCCTTATCTTTTTGCTTTGCATTTGTTTGACAAGGGTATTGATTCGTCATGTTGTATGTTGATACACGGAGTTGGCAAGGGTGCAAATTTCTTACAACGTCTATTACTACGCTTCGGGTTGGCTGCATTCCCCTGCGTTGTCTTTTGCTTCATGCTTGTTTGGGAAGTATCTGGTTGTTTGTTGTTGCATGCGGCTGATGGTACAGATTTCTTGCATTGTCTATTGGGTTGTTTGTGGTTTGTGATCGCGCTTCCCTGTGTTCTCTTTCTCTTCATTCTTGTTTGAAAAATGTCTTGTGAGTGTGGTTGGAGAGGCTGCAGAGGTGAAACTCAATATGAGATATATCAAAATAAACCACACTTTAAGTAGTCAATATGTCACAATATTAAAATTAATATACTACTGTTTATACACTAACAATTTAAATAAGAGAAGTAGAACGACCATTAGAATTTATCAATTTGAGAGACAAGAATTACGTATAGGGTATGCAATCTCTGATGTCGAATCAAGTATACATAATGATATACGTTACCGAACACAAAAAAAGGAAAGGTTTACTGATGCAATTATTTTCATCTAAAAGCAAGAATACATACTGATATTCATTACTGCACACAAAAGGTGCATGCCTTTGTTTTCTGCTTGCTTCTCCCGTCATTATAGATGCATGTTCAAGAATTGATTCATGGCTTAATTTAGTATATTCGATGGTTTGTGTGTGACTTTGAGTTTTCGTTGGTCAAAAATGGCTTTTTAATCCTGCACGCAGGTTAAGACATGGACGATTGAAATCGTGTGCTTGTATACATATTTACTGGTGGTATTTCTTGTTTTGTTTTTCTACAAGAATAGGGCCATAATTAGCAAGCATGACATCATGGTGATTCATCAAGTCAATTTACTAAGGACCATAGGCACACATGGCCGGCTGTTTTGCTCTGCCTTCTTGTGTACGTGCCAAGCGAGGATATCTTATAATATTATTATTGTATTATTTTAATTTGTATAGATCGTCGTGTTCAATTGAAAGCATGCAAGCAGAGCAACCGTGCAAGTAATGTATGTGTTAGTAAGCAGTTCATTATAAGATATCCTCAAGGCTAGATCAATTTATGTGATAGTTAACTAAAACTCAAGGCTAGATCAATTTAATAGATCCTTCGTATTTGAATTGAAACTGATTGAGAATTCTACTTAAGTAATGTATGTGTTTGCATCCGCGCTATGCCAAGTCATGCGGCGCACAGCACGTCCCGTCGTGGAATAATTAGTGGACGAAGTGGATGATCTACGCATGCACACCGGTGCGTGGCTGCTCGCCGCTGCCGGTCATGCAAGGAAATTGCACACGTACAGGTGCGACGTGCTCCAGCCGGCCATGCAAGGAAATTGCATGCAAGCAAATTAAGAAAGAGATATGATTGTTTTAGTTGTTAATTACCTCGTCCTTCGACGGTAACCCGCCATTGTTTTCTCCTTGAGACACGGACTCAGCGGCCATCATCGCCGCCGGTCCACGGCGGCCCTTTTGGGATGCCAGGGACACGTGATGCAATGGCGCGGCCATCATCGCCGCCGGTCGGCGGCGGCCCTTTGGGATGCCAGGGCCACGTGATGCAATGGCGCTACAACAGTGATGGTTGTTTGTTTGCGACTGTACTCCGGCGAGTGGAAACCTGCCGGTTGTGATCGAGGACTTGGAGGCAGAGCGGAAAGTGTCGGGGTCTGGCGATTTTGCGGCCTTGGTTGGTATAACATGGCATGGTGGAAAAGTTGGATGCGAAGTCACGCGACGGTTCGTGACAGCAGTAACCGATCACAGGCAGTTAGCCAATTATTAAAGGTAATTCTGGAAAATTGATAGACCAATCTAACGTAGACTCTATTACGCGCACTGACGTAGGAAACTGACTCATGGCAATCAATTAATATAAGGATCTACGTGGCCGTGGATAAAAGAACGTATGCAATTTCCTTTCAAGCAACAAGCAAGATTGGTAGCATATATACATGTATGTAAAAGGAAGCCAATCAATCCATGCCATATATACGTGCATGTTATGTACTTGTTTGAATTTAAAGAAATACTATATGCATTTATTTAACCATATATCTATTATTATGTTATAATATATTATGTGTGTAAATGTACCTCGTTTACCGGGGGCTGGGAGTAGTATTTATCAGGAATACGTGATATAATTAAACGGTGGCTAGATAACTCCCGTGAAAACGATTAATGTTGTTTAACTTGTTGGCCGGTTGCGTGTGTGTGTATATATACACACACACTATATATTGTCCAAGCTTGTAGCTAGTATATACATATAATATAATTTTGTGTGAATAAAGTTTTGATGCATTCTTTAATAGGAAAAATGAATATACTCGTATACTTGTTTATAGCATGAATAGAGTATAGATACATGCACTTTTCATAAGGTGTACTTTTCTCATACTTTTTGAGGAGTAGTATATAGAGACAACGATCTTTTAGGGTTTTATAATTAAATAAATAAATAAAAAGAAAAAATGGAATAATATTTTTTTTAAAATAGAAACAGTTAATTGTGAGCGTCGATCGGTCAGTGTCGATGTGCGGACGCCTGTTGCCCTATTATTGGGCGGCCAAGTTGCGCAACACATGCTGCTGCGTTAACCACTCGCACCCTTGGTGCTCCTTGCTGCTCGCCTGCCTCGTGTCGGGTCGCATACTCGGTGCTCTTCCGCGACCTGCCTACCGTACTCCGTGCCACCTGCCCGTCGCCTACGGTGTGTGTTACGGCGGGCAGAGGCCAGCCCCCATCTCCATTCTCGGGCGTGGGGGAGGTCGGCGGAGCGTGCGGGTTAGAGGCGGCAAGTGGTGTGCGGGAAGGGGGAGTAGGCTGGCTGCCCTACCACTATCTGCATCCCCGACGGGGAGGTCGAGTGGAGTGCATCGGACTGGAGGCGGCGGCGGTTGCAAGCCCGGCTGCCCTGCACCCATCTCCATCCCCCGGAGCCACGGGCCAAGTTGCGGGGTTGCTTATTGAGGTCTGAACAACGATATTATACATGTTTCAACAACGATCTAGGTATGTTTCGGTAGCTCATCACCAATGTTGCAAAAGATTTGTACATGCTCATCAGTTATCCTGGTTTGTTTCATTAGCGCATTGCTTTGTGCGGAACCCCACATCCTTTGGGCCGCGGGCCCATCAATCCTGCATGCGTCGCCCGCAACGCCCATGTCGCCCCTTTGCCCGCTTTGCTACTATGTCCCAACAACAATTAGGTAGTGTTTTCGAGGCACATAAACTTATGTTGCGAAACAACAACGTACATGTTTCAATAATAATTTAGGCTCATTTCATTTGCCATGCGCCCATCCTATAAAGCCCCATGGGGCGTTGCCTACAACATGATGCGAGCTCGGCTGATATCGTATCTAAATCAAGCCGGCGATGGGGCGAGAGAGGAAGAGGTGGAAGGGCAGCGGTGGTTGGGAGAGGCGGCGGCTTACGGATGTGCCTCACGCGGGAGAGGAGGATGGATCGCGATGAGGCGGTGGGACAACTTGCACCGGGGAGGGAGAGAGCGGGCGCCACACACTTTGGCGAAGAGGAAGCACCACGCGGGCGGCCATGACCGCTGGGCAATGGCTGCTAGCTTTGATTCTATGGGAGATGCCTAATCGTGGGCGATGGGCTGGTTAACCCGGCGCGTCGGCGCGGGCGGTTCCGGACGTCCGTGCGCTATCGTGTGCGAAACAAAAATGGGCGCTGACCGCGCTTGATCCTTTTTGTCCATTGCACACTGCTGCATACAGCCGGGCGAATCCAGGCATGCGTCGCGTATACTACCATAAAAAATAGCAAGTTTATCATGTATATATGTATATACAACAGCTAATATATTGTCTTCGTCAAAAAAAAACGTCAAGAATATCAGCACCGACGTATCATTTGAGCGACAAATTTTTACCTCCTAGGAAGTAATAAATGATCCTAACCATCCGATCTAATTAAATGAATGGTTCATGGTTATTTGAGGTACTGTAGCAAATCCTTATATACCTAGCCACACAAGTTTTGATGAAATAAGTAAAATCTGTATATATGGTGGTAATGGTACCAGCAATACACAATGACGGCAACATGTTTCAAATTTTATTCAACGGCCAAGAATCCAAGATACAAGATAGTAAATATGTCTAAGATATGACTGAATGTACAGGTGTCACATCTCTAATACATCTCTAAAGACTATATTTTTGTGCTCCTTCCAGTCGGGTCGACATTCTTATTTGTGTTGGCCAAAACCCATGTACACTCACGAGAAACACCTCTTGATAGTGCTACGTATAACCCGTCCATGGGAAAAACTGGTTCAGGGAGATAAACACCAACATTTGGTATGGTCTGACCTTGAGCTTTGTTTATTGTCATTGCAAAACTCAATCTTATTGGGAAGCTGCTTTAAACGAACTTGAATGGCAATGTAAGGTCTTCAGAGGGGACATGGGAATCCTTGGTATGAATACTCTAGTTCCTGCATGATCTCCATTAACTATTTCAGCATCAATTGTATTGTTCTCGAAATCCTCTAATGACCAACCTTGTGCCGTTGCAAAGACCATTATGAGGATCAAGATTACGTAGTAGGATAACAGGACAATCTTTTTTTAACCTTAAGCTCATGAGGAGGCAACCCATTAGGTGCAATAGAATTTAGAAAATCAAGAGGGTAATTGTTCCTTGTATCATCATCCACCGAGTCAAAACTATAGTATACCTTCTCATTTTCAGAAATCTCAATCATTATTGCATTCACTTTGCATCAACATTCTCATTTGTAGTAGAAAGAATTGCACGTTCACGCATATAATCTGCAGAAGTACGGTTTGCCTCGAGTTTGGGAAACACTTTTTCGATAAAGTTGTCAATTGAATTGTCTTCTGAACTTATTTTATTTGAATTCTTATTAGAATTTTGCCTCCATTCAATGATGATATCCTCGGGCAACTGAACATAATTATCACCAAAAGTTTTCTCGATTCCGTTCCCAATTCTTAACAGTACTCGCATACCAACTATCATCTTTAGCTCGCATGTTTTGGGTAAGCCGAATCCTTCGAACATTGTCCCATATATATGACTTTAGTAAAGTAGCGTCAATGATCCGTGCTCTTGTTCCTCGTATCACAACAGGGGAAGAACTTGTGCAAGTCACCTCCAAACAACATGACCTTACCACCAAAAGGTTGATTAAGACCCATTATATCTCGCAATGTTCTATCGAGTGTTTCTATTGCCTCTCTCTTTGTCATGGCTACTTCATCCCATATTACCAAGGCAGCCCCATGCGAAGTAATTCAGCGATACCACTTTGCTTTGTAATGCTTTGCACATAGTTTTATTATCAATCTTTATGGGAATCTTGAAGCGGGAGTGTGCGCGATGCGTCCGCCGGGGCATGATACTTGCCGCAATACCGGATGTGGTACTGCGCAATTGCTATATATAATTCATGGAGCGCACCTTTGCAAGCAAAGCCTTATAAAGATATGTCTTGCCGGTTCCTCCCGGTCCATCAATAAAGAATACGACCAATATTCTTCTTCACATGATTCATAATCAAATCGAACGCGGCCGCGTTGCTCACCATTTAGTGTTTCTATCATTTTCAAATGATCTTCTTCATATCAATATTCATTTCTTACGTAAGCTCTCTATAATGGTCCCTTGACATGTTATCACCTATATAATCAAATGAAGTGTAAAGGGTCATGTAAAAATGAAAATGATGAATAAGAAGCATCAATCAATTAATTATTAAAAAAATGGGATTTCTAATATTTATCAATTTACGAGGCATCTAGTTCGGGGAAGTCCATATTTTGTGATGTCTATGTCACTACCCATATCTTCAACATGCATATATATATCTCTAAGCACCATTTGTTCAATCATTTTAGAGTTGCAATTTGAGCGGCGATAATCCTCGAACATAGAATCAATATGTTTGTCCCATAAAGCTCGAACATTACTACACTCACGAGAAAACTATGATAGTTGCAAATAGCCTCCTTAGAGCACAAGGCATCTTGAATTGTGCGGTCGGTGAAAGCGATCATCTAGGCTCTTGTCGGTTTCCACATATCCCATGGCCTCACAAGCATCTCTAAATGTTGCATATGTAGTTCCATGTCGACTTCTAAGATGCTCGAATGAAGTTGCGCCCTAACATGGTTAAGAAGCACCGCGAAGATAGTATAAAATCTCCTTGGCCGGGATGGGCGTACACAAGTCTTCCAATCGATAGCCTTTTTCTCGGGTTTCCAAAACTTCTCGACTTCATCCAAGTGAAGTGCTCGGGGAACTCTCTATATAAATATTTTTGTGCATCATGATTATGCATGTTTGTGTTGAAATACTCGTAAGCATGGACCTTTGAGAGTTAGGATCTTCAACAACATCCTTGAGATTATCCCAAACTTTGTAGGCAACCATATGCTTTCTGGAAGGTGAACTTGCATTTGTAACACGAGAAGGTGACATATCATACAAGGGAAAACCAAATAATCTATAGACTGCCTCTATAGCCGTTATACACCTTCCATTTCTATATTGTTTAATCTCATTAATTACTTGTGGTTGTGTAATACCGGTTTTAAGGACAAAACCAGGATACACACCATATGTGAGCCCAGGAAGTCAAATCTCACATATAGTCACAATTAAAGGTAATATCAAAACATAATGCTTAATAAATAACTTGAACTTAATATAAAAGTTAACCTCAAAGCACGAACAACGGAAAGACACTCCGATCCGGGATGAAGCCTCTACTCCACGAGGGACAAAGCGGAGTTGATCACAAGCCTGACTCCTTCAAAACTCTAGCACTCAGGCAATCTTCCTGGTTTGAGTGGGAAATCGCAAGAATGAGTCCATGTCGAAGTCAGCAAATATAGCAAGGCAATACCTTACCAATAACCCATGATCACTATAACATAATAATGCGAGCATAAGCGATAAATTATGAGCTATTAAACAAGCATAGGTCGTTATCTTTAATGTAAGAGTTCCAAGGCGCTCATGGCCGTGAGCACGGGTGATATACCGATTTTACTCTGCTTGCGAGGTGTACACTTTCACTATGAGTCGTGATTTCTAAATGTATGGGTTTGCAAGGCCCAATACAAAAACCACTATGAAGCCTTTCAAAGGGTCGCCTAACGGGGTAGGGCTGCTAGGTTTTAAAGCCCCGCGAATGTAGAGCTCCCCTTCCAAAAATGGCACAATACCCTAATGGCTATACTCATATGGACAGGGAACCGCACTACACCCAACCCGAAACTCCCCTTTTTTGCCTTTCGGTAACCTCTAACAAGTTAGAAGAGGTCCTTTGATCGGCTAAAGCCGAGCCATATAGCCCTCACAAATTTATCTTTGTTATCCCTGTGACCACTTACGAGACAAGTCCACATGTTGCTAAACAATTCACATTTAAAGTTCATTGCATAAACATCATTCAAGTCATATGATCATGGTTTAAAAGCTAACATATCCCAAAACTATACTTGCCTTAGCTTAGATTCCTTCATCTTATTTAATTCCTCAAAAGAACTCCCGAGGATCCCGATCTTCAAAGAATTCACGATCTTTCACGAACTGCTCACTTTGTCCTCTTGATTACCAACTTCTTCTTACGGGCCACCAACGTAAAACTCACCAAGCGGACATCGTCACAAAGCACCACACAACCATGCATCCGAGAATCAATCATACACGAAGCAAACAATAGAAATATATTAGAACATTACACCAACAGTATTAAAACAATATAAAAGGTTCATAAAACAAATCTACGTTTCACTACGATCACACAGGCGAAGATCACGAAAATCGGAGCTACAACGTGAAAGATACGAATTAAACAAGATTAACACTAATAAAATAATAAATTAAATGCAAACTCGAAATTTAAAAGTTTGAAAAGTTTATTAACAGTTACATAAACACGTAAATGACGAGATTACGAACCCAACGCAACTTGAACGGATCGATTCGGAGTTAAAATGGGCATTTTATGAGTAAAACAGTGCAGTGGCAATTCTGTAAATGCGCTCAACGGATTTTCTGATTTAAATAAAAAGAACCCGGAATATATAAAGCTGACGGGCTCTTTAAACAAAAATTACACCCAAAGGGTATCTGCAAACTGGAGCCGCTGGATGGATGATAGATGGTTCAGATTAGAAAGAATAAAAGAAAGAGGAATGAGAGAGGGGAGACCGACCAGGACACAAAGTCCGGCACGGTGGACACCATCGCCGGCGGCCAGAGCACGGCGACGCACGCGGATTTGACGTTTCCGAGCACCCCGATCGAAACCGAGGGCACCAGCGTGCAGCACGCGTCAAGCGAACTCGGTCGAACACAAGAACGAGGGCGGGGACATGCCGAGCGGCAGACCCACGGCGGCGCCATGAACGGCGACGAACTGAGCTCGCCCAATCAACGATACGGAGTCGTAATGCAAAATTAAATTGGACAAGGATGCAGAGGGTTATACCGCGAACTCGAAAAGGAGGATGTCATCGACCGGGAAGGCACGGCGACGACGGACGACGAGCGCCGGCGGACTGTATAGAAAAGTTGCCGCCGGTGAGTCAAATTCGATCCCAAAAACACGACGAAATCGAGGAAGGAAGTCACCTACGGCTTCGGTTTTACCTTGCGAGGAATCAAGGCTCGACCACGGCGTCGATTAGGCTCCAAACCGAGTGATTTTTGTGGTGGCGGGGTGACATACGTATGCGGCAACAGCAAAGGGGAACAGAGGAGCTCGGCCTGGAAAATTTATAGGCAAGGCGGGGATGCGGACAGGCGCTGGCGTTGCTACTCGTGGCTTCAAGGCGGCATCAAGAGCTCCATCAATCGACATTCAACCGGAGGGAGTGCAAGCGGCGACAACGCCGTGCGTAGCATCGACGAGGAACGGGAAAGGAGGAGCCAGGCTGCCTGCTCGCTAGGAAAATCAGGCCGTGGCCCAAGATAAATGGCTCACGTACCAGCAATAAAAAAAGAGATGGGCCGGCAAATGAAGGATGATGGCCGGCTGGACCAAAAAGGAGAAAAAGAAATGGTTTTCCAACTTCTTTTGTTTAAACACTTTTGCAAATACAATTTCAAAAGCATTTGGAATTCCTTTTCAAATTTAGTCAAAACCAATCATCACAAAAGAGATAAATGCATCGGCATGAATGCAACATACATGTTTCTAAAACTTATATTTGATTTTATTTTTCATAAAAAAATATTATTTTCCTAAATTTGCATGTTCACAAAATGCATAAATAAATCATTTTATCCTATTTTCAAAAATTGTAAAATTTGGGGTGTTACAGGTTGTCCATTCGTATTTTTGCTGAGCTTGATTTATCGAAGCGAAACACGGTCATGGCCCTTAAAAACATATTTTGTATAGATACTTGGCGGACTTTATCTTTGCTGCAAACTTCCACATTGATATGACAATTATACCTCATTAGAAGGACTGGATTATATGGGACAACCCATCTATTGTCCAACCATTCCTTTCTTATTTTCACTTTTTTGTCCATCATCTCTCCTTCTATAAATAGGATATGAGTTCTTTCCTGTAGGGTGGCTTCACAAAAATCACGAGGGTAATGAAAGCGACACTTACCGTCTATCATACATGGGCACTTACTATTTAGGACACCACATGGTCCATGCATCATATGTTTGCACACAAGTCTATGTAATTCCGGATATTTTTTTTGATCAGGAAGCTCTGCTGATATATAGTTGTCATAATCTTCAGTACGTATTTTGCTCTCATCTTCCATAATCAAAAGGAAGTGTTCATGTGGTAATCCCCTTTCTGAAACTCGTGACATGTGCCCAAGCAGCAACCTTACCCAAATGATGTTTTTAAGTAGGAAATCTCGTAGGTCTCGTAGCTTTGCTCTATATACTCGCCACTATATCTGGGCGATCTTGCGGCATTTGTCCCGGGCAATAATCGTTCTACTATCTCATCCCAATATGGATTGGATGTCATTGTCACAAAAAATCTGGCTTTCCATATCGAAAGTAATCAAAGCCATGGCATCCATATACCTCGAAAGTGGACATCACGGTCACTTCTGGGGAAATCTTTTGATAGCACAATTCTACGGCCAGCTTGTGATGCACGTGCTTCTCCAGCAGCAAGAGTGTCTAGAAGGCCCTGTTGAATATATGTGTAAAAATTTTATAAGATTTCCTTAGGTTTGAAATTAGAAAAAGAAACTTTTAATGTCAAATACTTTTAACCCGGTATAGATCGGCCACGAATAAGATTTTGATGCTTGGTTTTGAGTACCAATCTAAGCGCATTGACTCCACCTTGACATACATATCAACAAGCCATTGTTGGAAAAGCCTCCCACCATGAAACATAACATTGAATTCTCCCTCACGAATTTGAAGCCCGAAACATAAATATTCCCTAGCGCTTACGTATCGACGTGACCACGAAATTTACGGGTCGAACAACAAATACATTAAACTTCATTTTTATTTCAGTGGCTAAAGCATCCTAACATCATCATGCTGAAGATGAATTAATATTAATAACAGTAACAATATTTTAAATATATAAAATTTTGAAATACAAAAGAAAATAACCTTCTTCTTCATCTACTTTTTGTATCGAGAGACATCATTGATCTCAATATGCTCTAGGCCTATATAAAAGTAAGAAAAATTAGTAATAAGTTGTTAATGAGTTTCTAAGGGTAAAATTTTTAATGCAAACAACAAATTAAAGCACCTTTTTCGAACGCTTAGTATATTTCCTCTTCGGTTTTTACATATGCATCTTGATATAAAATCTTCTTATCCTCCCATCCTGTTTCACCATTAGGATTGAACATAGGATATCCTAATGGATCATAACATCCATGGTATGGTTGTATATAGTGAGGTTCATTTTCTTTCTTGTAAATGACTATGCTTCTCTCAAACCTTTGTTGTGGGTCATTTCCATCAAACCAAATAGCGGCCACTTGCTCCATTGCAGGTGCATTATATCTTCTTTGGTCAACGGAAATACTTGTATTTAGCTCAATAGCATAGCAATCTAGGTTTGTAAGAGTGCCAAGACTTTGAAATGCCTGAACATAAGGATTGTGTTGCATGATGTTCAATAGAGTCACGGATCACATTGGAGTCAAGGTGTGGTGATCTTTTCATCCTATGATGCATAGTCTCATCTGTGTCGTAAAAGTACAACTGCATGTGACGTGGCCCCTTTGCACCAGGCACAAGTTGATCCAACTTATGATAAATTTGGCCATGAGCTTTAAATGTATATATCCCCCCTTTGCTGTTGCCAAACTGCGATCAATAGAAACCCCCATGCTGGTGAAAGAAAAGTGTGAATTGAAATAACGGATGTTGCTTCTGAAATGCTTTTCGCGTCTTTATCAGTTTGACTTGTGAACAATCGGCCGAAGCTCATCCGGGACCTCTGGTATAAATATATTAACTTTCGTCCGTTCCGACAACAAAATGCAGGACCTTCACCTCCAAACCTCTTTGCATGACAATAAAAACAGTCTTGCACTTTCTTCAAGACATGATGTGTCTCGGGAAGACCCAGATACACAAAGTTATAAGGATCTTGGCCATCTATTATTGTTCCATGTTCTCTAGAAAACTCATATTGAAAATCTGCATCCAAAAATCAAAATTTTGAAGCTTGCAAGACCATAATAATAGTAATACTACTACTAATAATAACAACAACAACAATAATAATAGTAATGAAAATAATAATATAAGACACCTTTATCATTCAGTATTCTAGCTTCATCATCATCATAGATGTCAGGGCCATCTTCATATGGGTTATGTTGATCTAAGTCATTTTCTGTTGAAAAATATCAAACCGTTACTCATATATAGCACATACAATGTATTTTTTGTAATTTGTGATTACATAGTTTAATTTTATACCCTCTATTCCATGCAAGGTGTCTTCTGGCTCCCAAATGCCAGAGTCGTATGCTTTATGATCAACTTTTTTTTTACCACGGCCAACACCTACAGCAGAAAACATTAAGCAAAAATTATTACTATACGTGACATGCTTGAGACTACACATGTATATTAATTTCTATCATACCTGACATACCTATGGTTGATGCTAAGGATTTCTCAGATTTGGTGACAATACTCAATTTAGCTACCCTCAGTTTAGCACGATAGTTACGTTGATATTCACGTTTTTTCTCTAGGATCTCATCCTTTCTATCACCAGACATTGCATGTCTATATCTCTCCCTGGCCATGCGCTTTTCATGAGTGTCTTGATCTCTACTGCTTTGACCTATAATACTCAACAAATATTTTTTTTTCATCACCAAAATAGGCTGCCAATAATTCAGAGAGAAAGCAAAACCAAAAGTGGACAAGATAAAATAAAGCAAAATACCTATATTATCAGCATTTGAAGTCATGTCCCGTTTCCTTTTAGAAGAATTGCCTTCGCCGTCCATTCTAGTATCAATTTCATCAATTTCCATGCTTTTAGATGACAAACTTAATTTGGGTGCAACAACCTTGGCCTTTAGACGAACCCGACGTTTGCGTTGTTTTTCACAATTTTTATTCCGAGCTTCATCCAATTTGGATGCATCAGCCTCAGCTTTCAAACGGGCCAAATGATTTTGTTGATACTCACGATTTTTAGCACGAGCTTCCTCTAATTTTGATAAACCAGCCTCGTCCTTCAAAGAAATTAGACGACTACGACGATCACGTCTTTTGGCCTGAACTTCTTCCTTCTTATTAGGAGATAATGCAGCATACCTCTCTCTACGTTGTTGTTTTCTTAGGTCAGAAGTTAGCTTGTCAGATTGAGTACACCCCATGGATTTTATGCCTGTATCATATAACCTGTATGTAAAATTTAGATAAGTTCATTCTTGAAAGTTTCAATAAACAATAATACACATTTATTAAAGAGTTAACAAGCATTCAGATAGTGTATTTGCATTGCAGTTATTTGCTCAATTCGTGTAATAGATGACAACAATTCAGCTAGAAATAAATTATGTATCTGTTATTTTTTTTATTGAATTGCATGTACGTCATTGTAGGTATATTTTTTTGCAAAAAAAGTACAACCATGAGACACACCGAACCAAACTTAACGCTCAAAAATAGGCTTTTATTTAATTGGTATATATGCTTCCGATAACAATAATAAACACCATAATGAGTCACATGGTGGCAAACTCTGTTCTTTAGTTCCAAGGAGCAGACATACCTGAATATAGAAGACACGCGTGGCTGCCGGCGGCTCTGCAGCTGTACTTCGCCCGTTCGCCGGATAGATGATAGATAGTTCTGCAACGTGCCTCTATCCTTGTCGTCGATGCCTGCGAACTGGTCGTCGCTGGATGCAGCCTTGCTAAAAGCCTCCGCGTCGAAGGTTTACGCAGGCAGGGGTCTCGTCCGCAGCGATGACTGCCGGCAGTTTGATCTGGATAGAACTGCACCTGCATGCCAGGATGACAAAGACGTTCAGGCAGGATGACAAAGACGTATGGCCGCAGTTCAGGAGGCATGCAGAAAGCGAGCCACAGAGCTAGGGGAGGCACGCACGTACCAGGCGATCTTTGCTGGGGATGCCGTCGAAGAGGATTCGATGGAAGGGGGATCAATAGAAGTATCCAGCCCTCGTTGATGAACCAACCGCCGAGGCACACCGTCCGGACTTATGGGGAAAGCTATGAGGCCGCCGCCGCCGCCGCCGGACTCTGCTGGGAGGAGGACGCTGGCTGTGGCTTCTTGGCTGTAGGCGTCGCGGCTACAACAGCGGCCAGCGGCAAAGTGGGCCTCCTCCGCTAGGGCAGGCGCCCAATCCCCAGGCCAGGCGGTGTTGAACAAGTTGTGCGAACAGATCGTCAACGTGATCTGCAACGACGTTCGTCCTTCGCCCTTCGTAAGAAATTCCAGCACGCCGAGAAGACGTCCTCCTGGTTTGCTGCGCAGGAGGCCGGCCAGAGGGAGGAGTTGCTGCAGCCAGGGATCGATGGAAGTATCCTGCCCTCGGTGACGAGCCAACCGCCGCGAGGCACACCGCCCGGACGTTGCGGACGAGCGGGACGACGACGCTCGCGAGCGCGTTGCAGTGCAAGTCGATCGGCGAGGGCCAGTCCAGCGAGAAGAAGCGAAAGTGACCTCTAGCGCTGTTGCCGCCGGCGTGTGGCGGAGGGCCGATGGCCAGCGGAGCGAGCGGAAGGGGCGACGGTGGCTGTGCTTCCTCGCGTCGTATCGGGTTTTCGCGCGCCGTTTCGGAGGCGCTATTGTCGAGGGTTACGCCGTACACGGGAGAAGAAGCGAACTGGACCGAAACACCATGTAACCTAAGGTTCGTCCCTAGTTGAGGACCGTCGGATGTGATTTCCAGACCGATCAGGCCGGATGAGATCGAGACACGTGACTCCTCATTCCTTCGCTCTTTTTTATAGTATAGATAGATAGATAGGAGCTCGTATCCATGATCTGTAGCTCCAAGTGGTATGGACATATGGCCATATGCCTGGCTGGAGCAAGCTCACATTGCATTTTGGCCTCGCTAATCACTCAGCGTCCCTCAAACTTTCGCGAAGTGGAGAAAACCAGCGCATGAAGTGGATGTTTCCATTCCTATGAAATTATGAAAGGGCTACAAGATTCCATAAGAAATGAAAGGGTATTTTCCTGTGTTCCAAACAGTTAGTTTGCCTTCCTTTCCTATGTTTTGGTTCCCTCAAATTTCCTATGAAAATCCTATGATCCAAACAACCTTTTTTTTTTCTTTTAGTTGTCAAAAAAACCTTTTTTTTTCTTTGTACTTACTTCCCCGTGATCTAATGAAGCTTGGCCAGCACCTCCTTCCAAGCCCTAGAAGCCACTCCTATACACGCACGGGAAAAAGGAATAGGAGAAGGGAGAAGAGGGAAGAGAGAAATTAGGGTGAACCACCATCCTCGGTGTGTTTACAATTTATGTCCTTTTGTTGCCCACAATTTCTTGTTTCCTTCACTGTTCATGGAGGTCACAAAGCCACAACATGTTTACTTTGATCTCTTGGCTCCTTAATCCTTGCAAGTGCATTTTCTTCGTTACAAACTTCTTTGATTTCTTGATGTTCATTTGAATGTGGAGCATTCACATTGATAGGCCACTACCAAACCTGCCGACTTTCCTCTTGTTGAAACCTTTAGAGCTGCATGGATGATGAATTGTGGACAGGTTTGCAACAACGCTTTTACTAGTAAGGCCAGTTTCATATGAGAGTTTTATTCCATTTAATAAGATGACACATCAGTAAAACGATGATGTGGCACAAGAATTATGAGAGAAATATGAGTTTCATCTTGGCAAGGCAAAACCTAGCAGCCATCGCACATAGTTAGCAATGCATTGAAAACACAGTGAAAGTCCACTGGAAGTGTTTTATTTCATCACCACACATTGGAAACTGAGTGCAACTTCTCTAGCATTTTATTTCATAACACTATATGCAACATTTAAAGGGACAAACCTATGAAACTATGAAATGAAACTATACAAGTTTTATTTTGTCACTAATAAGTTACTCTTGCTAGCTCTAAAAATGGCCTGAGTCTAAAATGAGTAAAACCTTCATTATCTACGACTGTATTTTGGGGTAGAGCTGCTTCAGGTACCAAAATTTTAGTTGCCTACGGCTTGTTGGAACCTCTCGGTCCCATATAGGATTATATTTTCAAGGTGCCACTCTATGAGAGATAATATCTCAGTCAAATCAAACTTGAATTTTAAAAATAAATAGAAAAAAGAGGGAAAAAACAAGTTCATTACAAGCTTCTATGAAGTAAAAGGTGTGGGACCACAAATACATTTGCAAGTTCTAGCTATCATCTTGTCTTTCATCCACTGTAAAATCCAAACCTTGTTACAAAGTCAACACTTCATTAAAAGCTTGCCTTAGACACATGTATAAATGGAACTAATTCAGCACTAATTCTTCACTTAACACCTTTTGCAAGGATTTTTTTTTTTTTTTGTCTTTGGCATAAGCTTAGAGCAAAGCCTTGGAATTGAGAGGAAAAACTGAGAAAAAGAAGATGCTCCGAAAAACCCACGTGAAGGTAAACACCTCGATATCCCTCCATACTGTACTAATTTGATCCCTCAAATCAATTATCACAAAAAATAGAAATGCAAAGTACCTTTAAAGTACAAATGGTACTTTTCAATCACTAACAAAGTAGTCACACACAGTTTTTTAGAAAGAATCTGTTCCAATAAGTAGTGAGTCAAGATATAAACTAGAGAACCACCAGGAACCCAAAATCATAAACATTTTGTTCCAAAAAAGACTTATACATTTTGTTTTTGTCAAATCATAGATGGAAAAAAAACTTCACAATGGAACATGAAGAATGTTTACTAACAAGCAATCAGGCAAGCTTCACAACTTTTACTAATTAATATGCTTTGGCACAGACACCGGAACAAAGCGCATTCCAGAATCCAGGCTTGCTTGTGCATTCTTTTTCAAGCATAGGGATTATTTCCCCAGCAGTAGGTCTTCTGTCAGGACTTGTCTCTGCACACTGCACCCCTACCTTGATGCATCCCTTCACTTGCTGGAGGCACTCAGCATCGAGCGATGGGTACTTGGTTGAAACATCGAACGCCTCATGCACCTATTCAGTTGGGTTGGAGAAGTTCCATTAGATTTGCGAATGGTATAATGCATGAGTGTGCGAAATCGACCTACAAAGTTTTCATACAATGGCAATGAAGGGCGCTTAACAGATCCATTATTGCGGGGAGGGGCACATTTGTGCAGTCACGATCTCAAAATTAGGACACCCAAACTGTAGATGTCCGCCTTGGTTGTCATTTTAGTCAGTTCGACATGCTCTGGTGCCACATATCCCCTGCCATAGACAAAAATCCAGAAGAAACCTTCAAACAGGATCCAGAAAATATGAATATTTCGTTTCCCTCCACAAGCACCACCTCTAAGAAAATTGGAAAGAAATGAATGCACGAAAAATCCAGAGGAAAGACCGTGCATACCTGGATTCTACAATTTCTTTATTGTAAATCTGAGTTTGGTCTTTACCCAACAATCTTGATAGACCACATGCCCCAAGCTTTGGGACCTTTTCATCGTCTAGCCATATATTTGTAGGCGTTATGCCCATGTGAACTTGAGGGGCATCTTCACATTCTTCATGGAGGTATATTAAAGCGTGGCAAATGCCTTTTATTATCTTGTAACGTGCTTCCCAATGTAACTGGTTGAGAGATTCACCTGCAAGAACAACATCAATTTAGTATACTGAACTCACAAGATAGATGATAAAAAATAACTATAGAGCTTTCCTCTTACCACCATAAATTATTTCCCCTAATAAGCTTCCTTGAAAAAAACTCGTAGTAGATCAACCTGTCTCTAATTTGACCAGCATGTATTTCTTCACAGTATCCCTCAAGCTGTAAAATATTATTGTGCTTGAACCTCATTCGATTTACCTCGCCTTCAAACTGAGCTGGTGATAGTCTCATCATCTGCTCTTTAAGTTTGATCACAATTATTTCATCCCCATTCACACGTGTTCCCTGTCCAATTTAATTAGCCATATCAAAATGTGATTTTTGTTATGATTAGTATATAATACAAATAACAGCACTAAAATTTTTTTTTAATAAAGGAAGCTTTTATTACATTTCAAGAGCAATACAGTTGATCCAAATCTTCGACAAAAAACTACTTTCATCTTTTGCTATGCATAAACACATAGCCATGAAAGAGAAAAATCAAACATGCTGTAGTGACTATCAATCCAACTAGAATACCACCCATGTGCTTGGAAGAAGATAACCTTAACCACCTGTGCTGTGCCAAATGCTGCGAAGCTGCTACAACCAAATCTAGCAAGAAAGTTAGTGTTAACAAATTATACCTTGTAAACAGCACCGAAGATACTTTCACCATACCGAAGAGAACTTATTTGTGATGTCTTCCAGCTCTTTAAACGATATTTTGCTTACTTTTCCTTCATGCGTATTCTTTTCCATGACAAAAAGGTTAGACACGGTTTGGTTTGGACATTCAAAACAACACAAAAATTGCCCTTCGAGAAATAACATAGAGTCCATGAACTATTGTATCATCCCTCAACATTTGAACTCAAAATGTACGTAGCATTAACAGAGTATCTGTTATGGTGGACTAGAAATATCATAATATCTAGTATGCTAATGATTTTTTTTGGTTAAATCAAATTCTTTCTTTTTATATTACTAAAAACTCCAACTATAATAGCCAAGCGCTATCATGAAAGTTGCTAGACATTGACTTCAAGCAATCAAGCTCAAATGGTACTCCCATAGAGTTGACCAACTAACCAGGCATGTTGTTTAATTGAGGATGACTACCTACTCCCTCTTATTCAAATTGTAAGTCATTTTATTTTTTTTCTTCGTAAGTAGCTTTGCTATGCACCTAAATATTTATTTTTTCACAAAATGCACTTAGTTATAATTTATGTCTATATATATAAAAAAACTACTATAAAACTAGAAAGCTAAAGGACTTAGAATTTGAAATCAAGGATTTATACATAACCATACCACTGAATTGGCAGATTCTGTCTCAAGAAAATGCATTATGTGCTCAATAGGAGGTCTTCTTTGAGGTAGTTCCTCAGTGCAACGTAGCCCTATGCTGATCAATTCTTCACTTGTTGGAGGAAACGGTCTTCAAGTGATGGATACCTAGATGCAACATATGAATTTTGCTTTTGAGCTTCTCGGACCTGGGCAATTTGGAAGATATTGATATGAAAAACTATTAAGCACGTAGAGTAGAATATATTTACTCATTACATGCAAAATATTTGTTAAATTACTCCTATTTCAAATATAAGCTGTTTTGGCTTTTAGAAAATCCAAGATACCTTATACAATTTTAAACTGATGGAGCATTTAGGTTCATATTGGTGGAATTACATGACTGGTCTTCGACCAAAGGGACATCAATCCATCGAGGGTGCAAGAATGAGAACGGTCGTAACCGTATTAAGACAGGTTGTGAGCCGAGCCCCCCACGAATGAGGGTTGAGGGGAGGATTCGAGGGGGGCTCAAATTTGAGGGCTCTAGTACAAACCCTGCTAGAACTCCCCTTCTTTTTTTTGCTCCGACCCTCAAATTAACTTTGAAGGCTCAAGTAGGGGCCCTCTTAGAATTGCTCGAAAAGGCTCGGATACCAAGCAGCCCTAGCCGACCAACTTGTCACCTCATCCATTCGTTGGTAGCCACATGAGATCAACCTTCTTACGGTCGATACACATGGAAAAGAGCTCTTCACATGCGCATTGCTATACTATGGTGTAGCTACCCCACTTTAGAGCTCTCCCCATACACGGTGCCTAGTGAAATATTTTGTGATTAGTATAGGTTGTTTGTGAAGCACTTAGCCTAGTGAGGCCATCGCTAATTGCACTTGCTCTAGCTTTAGGCCTAGTGTTTTTGAGGTTTGCTTACCTTTTACAATTAGGTGCTTGCGCACACTTTTGTTGTACTCGAGGGTCTATAGTACTCTTGCAATCTTCAATCGTGTTTATGGTGTGGCTGCCACTGTGTACTAGAGGGAACTAGGCCTACGACGGGTTGGTTGTAAGCTTGATTGTGAAGAGGATGGGGAGCGATCTAGGAGGACATCTCAGATATTCACTTGCGCACAAGAAAGGCTCGAGGTGGACGGTTATCTATGGAGTTACCCGGCCAACATCTTGTCCCTTATGAGGTTTTCTTGTAGAGGCCACAACAAGGACTGGGGGAGTGAGTATGGCACTTGAGTTTGGATGATTGCCAAGCTCCATCAATGTTGACTGTTCGCTATCGGGTATGATTCTAGCAATGGTTCTGGGGTTTGGACTCGATAGTGATTCTCGGATCTCGAGCTACTTTGGAGTTCAATCACTGATCTGAACGTTCCCCATAACCAAACCATCGATGATATTTCTAGATTTAGCATACTGTTAAGTTTGGTTGCATACTTGCATACAATGGCATCTAAAAATGTTATTCTCATAAAAAGAGGATATTAGACACATCTGTACAATGATATTAGACACATTCTTGGGTGCATACAATGATATCTAAACACATTTGTACACTCAAATTCTTTCTTTTTCAAATCATACATGATATCTCGACATAATGCACATTTTCAAATCACTATATGCAAGCACCAGTAATCAAAACTATATAAATAATACTAAAATTTGATATTGAGGCTATAATATTACGAGAAAAACTATAATTCGTGTGAATGCATGGATGGATGTATATTGAATTGGAGGTGGCACAGTAGTAACACTAATAACATTATCTTTTTTGAAGGACTTGGAGGGGAAACATTAATAATGTTATTAATATTATTGACATTAATAACATTATCTTACCTTCTCAATATAAAACCGGCCAGATTGGTCGTGGTCGACATTTTTCCCTGTTACAATCTCTAAAAATCAGAACACCCAAACTGTATATATCTGATTTGGTTGTTATTTCAGATGCCCCAAAGTGTCACGTGTAGTTTCTGGCGCCATGTATCCGCTGCATGACAACATTTTTGAATATGTCATTACCAAACTAATACTAAAAAAGTTTAAGGCTGCCCTCTAAAATATGCAAGGCAGTTGTATATATAATGTACAAGCAACTACATATTGAGATTTTGTGTTCTTTGGAGAAAAATCTAATAAGCTACAGTTTTTGGATTGAAAAAGTTTTGAATTTTGTTAAGTACTTCCTCTATCCAAAAATAAATGTACACTCACATGCCGAGGAGTCAACTAATCTCAAGTTTGACTAACTGTATAAAAGAATACTAATGTTTGATATCGTTTTCTATAAATCTAAGTCAAATTTAAAATTTGTTGACTCCTTGACATACAAGATGATCACTTATTTTAGGATGGAGGGAGTAAAATTTTTTTGAATACATACTCTCTTTTTTGTTGCTTTTGGCAACTGAAATATGCAGTGAATTACCGTGAACCGACAGCGACTGTAAGATGAGGTTGTGTTTTGGGGACGATCCTTGATATACCAAAATCCCCAAGCTTTGGGACCATATTATCATCTAGCAAAACATTGCCTGGTTTGAGATCCCTGTGGACAATGGGGGCATTATGACATACTTGGTGAAGGTAGTGTAGGCCCTTGCAAATGCCTTTTATCACTGAGTAACGGGTTTGCCAATCGAGTCTACAAAGTTCGTCTGCATTGAGATAGAATGTAAGGGGAAAAAATTTTTATAGTGCAAAAAACATGTTTACTTGACCATACCGTTGCTCATCTTGTCCGCCAGACTTCCGTTTGACAACCACTCGTAGCAGAGCAAACTCTCTGTCACGTCAACAAGTATGTGTTTGCCTGTTGTAGGATCCTCAACTGGTACTCGTCTTGGCTCATGGCAAAATCCCACAAGTCGTACTATGTTTTCGTGCTCAATATTCTTAAGAAGCCCCTCGCTCATAATCTGTTTGCTTCGATTTGCTAGATCATTCGGATTTCTTGGATCATTCATGAGTTTCTTGACAGCTACAGGTTCCCTATTTGCAAGCTTTCCCTGCTCAACCTCACTTTCTTAGTACTCCATTCCAAAGTATAAGACGTCTAAGCTTTTCTTTTTTGCTATGCACTTACACTATATTTAGATATATATACATATAGTGAAAAACAATGTATTATCTAGAAAATTCATAATGTCTTATAATTTGGAATGGGGGTACTAAAATACACTTTGGTATCTAAGGTTCTTCAACAACATTGAAAAGGCGATGCTTGACAGTTACCTTGTAAACAATACCGTTGGCACCTTCACCAATTTTATTTTCTTTTTTTTTTTGAGTTATCTGTGATGTTTTCCAGGTCCTTATAGGACATTTCCCATACTTGGAGAACCTCAAAACCCTGTACATATATATAGTACATGAGTATGAGGGAAAAACAACGCATATGTATAGACACAAACATACATACGTCATACATCCATATGTACAGACATGGATGCACACAAAAAAGAAAGCTATCTAATAACAAGAATTTGACTCGGCCTTAGTATAGTACTCCCTCCATTCCAAATTGTAAGTCGTTTGAATTTTTTTACGCTAACTTTGACCACTCGTCTTATTCAAAAAAAAAATTGTACAAACATAGTCAAATTTAAGCAACAACAAAAGAAATGATATTTTGCACGAATTTTTGAATAAGAAAAGTGGTAAAACTTGATGCCAAAAAAAGTCAAACAACTTACAATTTAAAATGGAAGGAGTATATGAGAGCCGGGGCAAAAACTGGCTCAACCAATATTTAGCGAACGTGGACGACAGGCAGCCAGTTCACACGCACAGTGTGTGGCCTAAAACTTCCCAAAAAGATCTCCTCTGTTTGCCTTTAAAGAAAAATACGTACGGCGAAAACGATGCTGGTTGCTCTTACCTTGTGAGTTTCGGTCTGCTTCAGTGCAAGGGTGATATCCACTGTATCAGGCCTATTTGGTCTATCTTCCTCCACGCAGAGCAATGCAATCTCAGTGCATCTCTTCACTTGTTCAGAGTAGGCATCTAGTGTTGAACCCCTGAATGTGGACTGTAATCGTCTCCTCCAATTTGCACGTACCTAAAAACCCAGATTGTAATAATAAATAAAAGCACGGCGATAATGCATGCCTATATATGAAATGAAACAGCATTCCTTACCACATCAATGAACTCGTCTCTAGACATCTCGGCACGGCGGCGATAACATCCCTCGTCTCCCGCGACTATCTTTATCATTACAACCCCGAGGCTGTATATATCAACAAATTTTGAGACTACCTGATGCTCGATGTATTCTGGAGGCACATATCCCCTGCATACCACACAACGGATTTTGTAAAGAACACATTTCTTTTGCGTACAAAGGTGGATACGCCAACATGGCACATCCAACTTACCTCGTCCCAATTGAATCCAGAGGTTGCATGTCATCTTCTTCATCATAGAAGAACTTGGACTGAACAAAACCTGCAAGTTTTGGTTCCTTATTGTTATCCAGTAATATATTTTCAGGCTTTATGTCCAGATGGAGAACATGAGCAGGTGTTAGTCTATGATGAAGATACTTTAACCCCTGGCATGTCCCCTTGATAATTCTGTAACGCGTAGGCCAGTCAAGCCCGTGACTTTCATCTACAGAAATTAACAGATATCGTATTGATACGTTATGCAAACGCGGATAACTACTCTTAGTGATTGTTTGAGAACCACGGATGTGGAGAACCACGGAAAGTACCAGAAATATGCCTTTGAAGGCTCCCATTGTGAAAATACGGGAAGCAGAGTGCTTGATGTATCACCTCAGCAATAACCTCTTTTCCTTCGTACTCCACAAGTACACTTTCTGTTTCATTGCAGTAGGCAACAGGCCTTACAATGTTCTGATGATCAAGGCGCATAGTGTTCATGAGCTCATTCTTAAACTCTTTGCCAAGTCCCAAAGAACGAAACAGCTTCACAGCAACAACTTCTCCATCTTTATGCACTCCCTATTCAAGATTAGTTAGTTATCATCATTCATCAGTGCTGTACTACTCAGGACAACTGATTGCTTTTTTCTAATGGCTCCATTTGACAAGTAGGAAAATATATAAGTGGCAAGCTCTATAAAGGTTGCTGCTTTAGTTCATGATACTAACTCCATTCCAAATTTTAGGGCGTTTGACTTTTTACCCTAAATTTGACCCCCAAAAATTTGGAAAATGTCACATCTTTTGTTATGGCTTGCTTTAGTAATAAAACTTCGTCAAAAATAACTTAAATTTGACAATGTTTGCACAAATTTTTTAAATAAGATGAGTGGTCAAATTTGGGGTCAAAAAGTCAAATATCTTATAATTTGGAATGGAGGGAAATGTGCCTCGATTTGCAAATGGACAGCAGGGACTGGAGTACCTTATAAGCCATTGCAAATGAGCCTTGACCAATCTTCCTTTCATCTGAAAAATCATCAGTAATTTCTTTCAGCTGTTGGAACGTTAGAGCCGTTAAGTTTTCCAACTCGGAATCCATGATGGAACCGTTTCTGCTTGTACGAAAAACACAATTCTGCATGAGCCAATTGTATGAAGCACATGTGCCAATCGTTTTACTGGGAGATTAGTAGCAGTATACTGTGTACGATATTACCAGCTGCCTGTTAGTGTTTCAACCCTTCTGGTTTGTCACTCACGCGCTTGACCTTCTGAAGCACCTACAACGATTTATGGTCAAAGAGCATGGGCAGGACGCAGCGGGATCTCTGTACTAATATTCAAAGGGCAGGCGTACAAAGTTTTTTTTTTAACATTACAGGCATACAAAGTTTAAAAGCGGGCAGATGTATTACTGTAAGCAGCATCATGGTAATCTTACTCTACAGCTGAAAGCACGATGGTGCAGAAGAAAAGATACTAACCTGCACCAAGAGATCTGAGGAGCTGAGGGAACAAACAAAATTAGATCGTTGCCATGCGCGCTACTATCCAGTTCAGAATCCATTGATGTCACTTGTACTATATCATGACTTTATATGAGATCATCAATTTGCTATGGAAATCATAGGAAATCACTGATGTCACATGACAGCAGTGAACAGGGCTAGCTCTGTCCCTGCTACACTCCAGCGGAATCAGAGGCCGAGGCCTCCTCCCTCATCGTGACTCAATTGATGATGAGGATTGGGGCGACAGAAATCGATGGTATAGAGGGTTGCACCTTGCCGATTGGATTGGAAAGAGAGCAGAGGAAGGAAGGAGAGAGCTGCTACTTGCTGTATATGCTCGATAATTTTAGGAATGAGAAATTGGGGAAGAAAGAAGAGAGCTCAGAAGAAGATGTCTACCTCCTGCTGTCTTTATCGTTGAGACTTGATAGAGGAGATTGTTCTGCTAACCAGTCACCAGCCAAGCCAAATACAACATCGCCGGGGTCAGCAACTTCGCTATAGCTATAGCTGGCCTGGGGTCAGCATTTATTGCTTCCACTACGCTCACTGTGACCCTGCACCAGCCGCAAGAGATCTGAGGAGCTGAGGGGAACAAAATTAGATGGATCGATTTTAGTAATAATTAGACGAAAGCGAGAGAGCTGTAGTAGATAGATAAATCTAGACGACCCACTCGATTTGGAGTTCACCTTTTTAGGAAAAAAAATATATATTAATACTTCAGCTTCTACATCGACCAATACATAATGTTGTTCCTTCTTACAAACTAGACTAAAACACTCTAGGAAATCTTAAAAACGGAGTTTTGAGCCATAGCAAGAATAAAAGTGTTTCCAGGAGCCACAACTATAAAGCAAGTCTATTAGTAAAACCAACCGTATCTTGCAAACACCTCCATCGCAACTGTCTCAATTGTACTGCATCTCATATTCATCATATGGGGATCCTCCTCCTACGGTAAAATGGATCAAGAGCTGTTCCAATAAATCCCCATAAATAAAACTCCAAGTAAGATGTTACTAAGATCTTGTCAAACACAATATCATTTCGGGTTAGCAATATGTCCACCATATGACATTTCTAGATTAACGTATTGTAAGGTATAGCTTGTACTTCTAATAAGGCTCTGTACATAAATTTCACTTAAAATAAACCATTCTATGTAAGCAATCTCTCTGGTTTTTTTTTTTAATCAGTCTCTCTGGTTTGTTAGTTGTACATATATATGGCCATGCAGCCCGCGACCGTCGGCATGGCCCGTGGCACGGAATTTGGCCCGGCTCGAGGCACGACACGGCCCGGTGACCTTGGCTCGAGGCACGACACGGCCTGGTCACCGGGCCGTGCACGGGCCGCCATCCCGCCCCGTGGCACGACATGGTAGGAAGGCCGGCACGGTGGCGGCCCGATCGTTTTGGCCCGCTAAGCATCCCACCGCCCACGCCCACAAAAACCCAGCAGGCCACTCCTCACTCCCCACTCCCCACTCCCCAGCGGCCGCAACCTCCTCCGACCTCCCGTCCCCTCGCTTCCGCCGTCCGTATCCCCCGCTAGCACCATACTCCCTCGCATGACCCCGGGGCCGAGAGCGCACTCCTCCCGGGCGGCGACGGCACACCGGGCAGCGCCACCTCCCCGACGACCTCGAGCACGCACGCTCCCTCCGATCAGCGACCATCCCGGCCGCCCCAAGCACCCTCCTCCCCTCCACGGATCCATGTTGCCGGTGGACACGGACATCCAGCGGTGCAACGCGGCGGCCTCCTCGACTTCTGCGGCACGGCGGTGGCGATCCCCACCCCTCTTGCTGCTCGCCGGCGGCCGGCACGGTGAGCACGCCATGCGGCCAGCACGCCCGACGGCCCACGGCCGTGCCTTGGGCCGAGGCCAAGCATGAGGGCGGCCATGACATGGCACGACACCGGCGGCGGCATGGCACGGCACGGCGAAGCCATCGGGCGTGCCCGCCCGCAAAGACAACACGATGGCATCTATAGTTGTACATCCGCAACCATAGCTACCAAGTTGATACATTTAATGGTATCGTGAGACAACACCGATCTTAGAGACACATTTTTTTTCACAATGTTATATAGTGCGGGAAAGATCGATTTTAGTGGATGCGCTCTGTTCCACGAATCCTCCTAGAATTGCACTTGAGACCCATGACCTATATCAAACTTTCCCAATGAGAAGAACTCTCCCTTGACCTTCATGATGCCCGCCCAAAACTGAGTCCTCGAGCATGTATGGAACCTGTGTCAAAGTTTTATCCCTAACATATTTATTCTTATGCAATGATTACCAAATATCGTCTCCATTTAACAATTTAAAAATTCATTTGTTTAGGACACACTTATTGTGAACATCTAAATTCAAGAGTCTAACCTTCCTTGGTCCTTTGATGTACAAATTACCTCCCACTTTGTTAATCCATATTTTTTCTTGTGTTCATCACTTTTCCAGAAAAACTAAGATCTAAAATAATCTAACTTCTTCAAAACTCCTATAGGTATTTCCAAAAAGGACAATATGAATATGGGAAGACTACTCAAAACAAAGCTAATTAGAACAAGCCTCTCTTACTGACAACATCTTACTCCTCCAACAGTTCAATCTCTTTTGAAATCTTTAAAATGTTTCCATTCCTTATTCACGAGTTTTCTATGATGCGTCGGAATTCCTAAGTATCTAAATGGGAATGACCCCACATTACATCCAAAATTTGTGTATGCTCAATTTGATTGGCTTTGGGTGCTCCATTGAAGAACATTTCACTTTTATGGAAATTAATCTAGAGTCCCGATAATTGTTCAAAAGCACAAAGCAAGAGTTTCATGTTTTTGGCCCTATTAAGATCATTGACCATAAAGAGAGAATAATGACATCCGCGTCTTGAAGGACTAAAAGTTCCTCACCTATCAAATACGGAACAAGACCATGGATTTGCTTCAGCCTCTCTAGCTCGTGAAATAATGATAGCTAACATGTGAACCACTATATTAAATAGGATTGGAGATAATGGGTCCCCCTGATGTACACCTTCTCTTGTTTGAAAATAGTGAATGTAATCTCATTGACCTTTATTGCAACACTCCCTCTAGACATGACAATTGAAATCCATTTACACCAAGTTGGTGAGAATCCTTTCATTCCAAAGACTTGTTGCTGGTTCACCTTGCCTCTTGGTCAACTCCAGCCGACTACTTTGGTTGTCATACGACACTCCAAATGAATCAGGTCAAAGCTCCTCATTGCACTTTCCCTCTCACCTGGAGCTGCTTCCTGTGTGCCAACTAGAAGTGCTCGGCAGTCCACCAAGGAGAGACCCACGATGGTAGATTTTGTCGAGGGGTGCGCGAGACCAAGACCAAAAAGGTGGCCGAGACATAAGAGCTAGGTTCGGCCATCGATAGGCTTGCTGGCTAACACCAGGACCAAGAAGGTGCCCTAAGCTTGTTGTCCGACCTAGGCAACCTCGCCAGCAGCGGCGTCCTTGTCAGGGGCGAAGCTAGAGCAAATTAAAGGGGGTGCCCTGTTCTTGTAGATATGAAAATTTAGTTTGCAACCATGTGAAAATCTGTTTAATAGTGTTTTTTTTTTGAAATTTTGTGGGTGCCTGCGCACCCACAGTCTATAACATAGCTTCGCCACTAGTTCTTGCCTTGACGGGCGGGGTCCCTCCCGGGCGAGAGCTTCGACAGTTTCTATGCTAGTTGCTTGAAAACTAGCCAGTTCTTCGTCACACAAGTATGTTGGTTATCCTTTTTTGGTTTGCTTGTAAACCTCGCCGTCCTTCACCACATAAGTGTGATATCTTCACTGCGTTCTTCGGTTTGTGGCGGTCCAGGCCTTTGCTGGTATGTGATTCAGACCCGTTCGGACGTCGACAATTTTGTTATTGTCAAATCACGCATAAAAAAAAACTTCACAACTGAACATCAATAATGTTTACTCACAAGCAATCGGGCAAGCTTCACGACTTTTACAAATAACATTATGTTTTGGCACGGTTAATTGGAACAAATCGCATTCCAGAATCCAGGGCTTGCTTGTGCATTCTTTTTCAAGCATAGGGATTATTTCCCCAGCAGTAGGTCTTTTGTCAGGACTTGTCTCCGCACACTGCACCCCTATCTTGATGCAACCCTTCACTTGCTGGAGGCACTCAGCATCGAGCCATGGGTACTTGGTTGCAACATGGAACGTCTTATGCACCTATTTAATTGGGTTGGAGAAGTACAATTAGATCTGCGAATGGCACAATGCACGAGTGTGCAATATCGACCTACAGAGTTTTTTCATACATTGGCAATGAAGGACGCAGCAGATCCATTCTCGCTGGAGGGGCACATTTGTCCGGTCACGATCTCCACAATTAGAACACCCAAACTATAGATGTCCGACTTGGTTGTCAATTTAGTCAGTTCGACATACTCTGGTGCCACGTATCCCCTGCCAGAGACCAGCACGTACCATCTGTCAGAAATCTTGAAAGAAATGAATGCATGGACATAAAACCAGAAGAACGATCGTGTGTGCTTACCTAGATTCTACAATTTCTTTGTTGTAAATCTGAGTTTGGTCATTACCGAACAATCTTGCTAGACCACAAGCCCCAAGCTTTGGGACCATTTCATCGTCTAGCCATATATTTGTAGGCGTTATGCCCATGTGAACTTGAGGGGCATCTTCACATTCTTCATGGAGGTATTTTAAAGCCTGGCAAATGCCTTTTATTATTTTGTAACGTGCTTCCCAATCTAACTGGGTGAGAGATTCACCTGCAAGAACAACGTCAAGTTAGTAATCTGAACACAAACGAAAGGAGAGAAAAAAAAATAACTATAGCTTCTTCTTACCGCCATAAATTATCGCCCCTAAGGTTCCTTTAAAAACTCATAGCAGAGCAACCTCTGTCTGATTTCAACAGCATGTATTTCTTCACAGTAGCCTTTAAGCTGTAAAATATTGTTGTGCTTCAAGCTCATACCGTTTACCTTGCCTTCAAACTGGTCTGGTGATAGTCGACTCAGCTGCTCTTTAAGTTTGATCACAATTATTTCATCCCCATTCACACGTGTTCCCTGTTCAACTTAGACATGTTAAAATGGGATTTACGAATGGATATTTACTACTAACAGCAAGAAAGTGTTAATAATTTATACCTTGTAAACGGAACCGAAGATACTTTCACCATACTGCGCAGAGAACTTTTCTGTGACGTCTTCCAGCTCTTTAAACGACATTTTGGTTACTTTTCCTTCACGCATATCCTTTTTGTGATAAAAAGATTGAACAGTTTGGTTTGGATATTCAAAGAAACACAAAAATATGCCCTTTGGGAAATACTGTAACATGTAGACCATGAACGGTTGCATAATCTCAAATTTTGAACTCAAAATGTGTAGCAGGCATTGCAACTATTTAACTCTTTTTGTAGCACTGAAGCATATGGTGTATGGTGGACCAGCCGAAATATCATAATATCCAGTATGCTAATGATTTTTCTTTTGGCTAAATCAAATTCATTCTTTTTCATATCAACTCATAAATTCCAACTGATAGCCAAGCGCTATAATGAAAGTTGCTAGACCTTGACTGCAACTTCAAATGGTACTCCCGCTGAGTTGTGGCCTGCTAACGATGCATGTCATTTTAAACTCACAAGCAATACATGAAGAGCAAGCACTCCTTATGTTCCAAATAGTAAATCGTTTTGGTTTACCTAATAAATATACAAGTTTTAAAGAAGTGCACTTAGATATATTTTATATCTAGATACTACGACATAGCAAAAACTACATATCTAGAAAGTCAAAACTAACTGAGTATTTGAAATAGTGTAACAGAATATTTGTAGCCATACCACTGAATTGGCAGGTTCTGTCTCAAGAAAATGCATTATGTGCTCAATAGGAGGCCTTCTTTCAGGTAGTTCCTCTGCGCAACGTAGCCCTATGCTGATCCAGTTCTTCACTTGTTGGAGGAAACAATCTTCAAGTGATGGATACCTAGATGCAACATATGAATTTGGGTTTTAAAGCTTCTCGGACCTAGCCAATTTGGAAGAGGTTGCTATGATTAGATTGGTATGCTCTATAACTATCTAATCTAAACTATAAAAAAGAGCAAAGAAATTGAAAAATATGTACACTCATATTCATTTATTTCAAATGGTACAGCATTAATTACAATATCTTACCTTCTCAATATAACGCTGGCCAGAGTATTCTTCGTCAGGACATTTTTCCCCAGTTACAATCTCCAAAATCATAACACCCAAACTGTATATATCTGATTTGGGTGTTATTTTAGATGACTTATTGTATTGTACAGTTTCTTAAGCCATGTATCCGCTGCATAAAAGTATTTTGATAAATCATTACCGAACTAATACTAAAATGGTTTTGGGCTTCTCTCAAAAAATATACAAGGCAGTTGTGTATATAAATATAAAAAAGCAACTAAATATCTTTTCCAAAAATATCTGCCTTCAGATTTATTTATTTATTTATTTTTGAGAAAAAATCTAAGCAACTTTAGTGTTTTGGATTGGAGAAGTTTTTGAATTATGTCAAGAAAAATGTTTTAAATACTTTTTTCTTTTGGAAACTGGTATATGCAGTGAATTACCTTGAACCTACAGCCGTCGTAAGATGAGGTTGTGTTTTTAGGGACGATCCTAGATAGACCAAAATCTGCAAGCTTTGGGACCATATCATCATCTAGCAAAACATTGCCTGGTTTCAGATCTCTGTGGACAATGGGGGCATTATGACATCGTTTGTGAAGGTAGTGTAGGCCCTCGCAAATCCCTTGTATCACTGAGTAACGGGTTTGCCAATCGAGTGTACAAGATTCATCTGCACTGAGATTGAGATAGAAATGTAAGGGAAAGATAGAAATTGAATATTGCAAAATAGGAAAGGTACTTCATCATACTGTTCCACATCTTGTCCTCTAGACTCCCATTTAACAACTCATAGCAGAGCAAACTCTCTGTGACGTCCGCGAATGTGTATTTGTCTGGATTCCTGGCATCACGAACTGGTTCTTGTCTTGTCTCGTGGCAGAAGCCCACAAGTCGTACTATGTTTTTATGCTCAATATTCTTAAGATGCTCCTCGCTCTCAATCTGTTTCCTTTGGTCTGCTGAATGATGGTTGAGTCTCTTCACAGCTACAGATTCCCCATTTGCAAGCTCTCCCTGCTCAACTTCACTTCCTTAGTACTCCCTCCGTTCCAAATTATAAGATTTTTGGTTTTTACTATGCACATACATATACATTAGTAAAAGCAATGCACGCCTTACAATTTGGAACGAGGGTATCAAAATACATTTTGGTATCTAAAGTTCTTTGTCAACATTGATCAAAAGGCGATGCTTGACCATACCTTGTAAACAATACCGAAGGCACCTTTACCAATTTGTACTTTGAAGTTATTAGTGATTTTTTCAACTCCTGAAACGACATTTCCCATACTTGGAGATCCTCAAAACCCTGTATATTGCGCTCACATGAAAACATTTTTAGGTATGAGCCGGCAGGGGCGAAGCTAGGTAGCAAGTTGTGGGTGCCCAGGCACCCATAAAAATTTGGAAAACCACTAATAGAAACAAATTTTCACCATGGTTTTGGATTAAATTTTCATATCTACAAGAGCCAGGCACCCCTCTAATTTGTTCTAGCTTCGCCCCTGTGAGCCGGTAGATATAACTGCAACTTATAGATGAAACAGTAGTGGATACTACTTCTGTTTTGCTATTTCTGAGCTTAGGGAATACACATGTGTGATACCTTTTCTTTTTGCAAGGATGTGTATATACATAGCACAAACATAAATGCTTATTATACAAATGAATACATACGTGCATATATGTATCGATATAGTCCATAAGTATGAAGGCAAAATGACGCATACTATGTATATATGTCTGCAAACAAAGACACAAATAACATACATACAGCATACATCCATATGTGCAGAGACATGCAGCATTCATACATGCATGCACACAAAAGGAAAATGCAAACAATGTTTCGTAGCTGAATGGCTCATCACTTGCTCCTATGTGGAGTACCACGTTAATTAAGCAAAGCTAATAACAAGAATTTGACTTGGCTCCACTAATAACTAGAGCACGCTCGTAGGAAGGAAATTAGTGAACGTGGGCCACACAGGCAAGCAGGTCACAGTGTGTAACCTCGGGGCGAGTGTTCGCCAAAAACAACTGCCCAAAAGATCCTTTATATGGCTTTAATTGTTGACACGCACGATGTGTTGTGGACTGCTCTTTTAAAGAGAAAAAAAACGTAAGGCCAAAATGTTGGTTGCTCCTACTTACCTTGTGAGTTTCGGTCTGATTCAGTGTAAGGATGATCTCCACTGTATCAGGCCTTTTATCTACATAATCTTCCTCCATGCAGTCCGTGCAATCTCAGTGCATCTCTTCACTTGTTCGCAGTAGGCATCTAGTGTGGAACCCCTGAATGTGGACTGTAATCTTCTCCTCCAATTTGCACATATCTGAAAATTCAGGTTGTAATAATAATAAAGAAAAGCACGGCAGTCATGCATACCGGCCTATGCAAACAGCATTCCTTACCACATCAATGAACTCGTAACTAGGCATATCAATAGAGCGCATGTATCCCTCGGCTCCCGAGACTATCTCTATCATTACGACCCCGAGGCTGAATATGTCAAATTTCTTTGAGACTTCCCCGCGGTCTATGTATTCTGGAGGTACATATCCCCTGCATACCACACAATTAATGGATTTTGTAAATAGCACATTTCTTTTTGCGTAAAAAGAAGAAGAAAAAGTGGATACTCCAACATGGCACATCCTACTTACCGTGTTCCAAATGCAGACAAAGTTTTCATTTCATCATTGAACATCATCTGCATACCGACATCTGCAAGTTTTGGTTCCATATTGAGATCCAGTAATATATTGTCAGGCTTTTAGGTCCAAATGGAGAATAATATTATCAGATCCATGATGAAGATACTTTTAACCCCTCGCATGTGCCCTTGATAATTCTGTAACGTATAGGCCATTCAAGCCCGTGACTTTCATCTACAGAAAATTAACAAACATTGTATGCTGGTCAAATGCAAACACGGACAATTACTATTAATTATTCTTCAGGTATGCTTAAGAACGTATAGTGGATGTGGGAGGACCATTGAAAAGTACCAAAAATATATTTTTCAAGGCTCCCATTGTGAACATACGGGAAGCAGAGCGCTTGATATATTTTTTGAGCCCTAACTTGTTTTCCATTGTACTCCACAACTTCAGTTTCTATCTCATCGCAGAAGGCAACAAGCCTTAGAATATTCTGATGTTCAAGTCTCCCGAGTCTATTTAACTCATTCTTATTTAACATGTCGCCAAAAATGAACCACAATCGCTTCACGGCAATTTCTTCTCCATTTGTATGCACTCCCTGTTCAAGAGATTTGCTAGTTACCATCTGTACTGTGCTAGTCAGCACACCTGATGTTTTGCTTCTAACGTTGACATGTGACAAGCAGGAAAAATATAAGTGGCAACCTAAGGGTTGCTGTTATATTTTTTACTGCAGAAAAAAACATGGACCTAACAATAATGGACAGAGAGTGTGTGAGGTACAGCTGATGATAGTACGATACCTTACACCATTTTTTTGGCGAAATGTGACCCTGTATTATTGGTCATACTTTTTTTTCGAAATGTGACCCTGCATGATCTTACCTTATAAACCACTCCAGATCTGCCTCTGCCAATCTCCCGTTCAGCCGAAAAATTATCAGTCATTTCCCTCAACTGTTGGAGCGTTAGAGCTGTTATCCCCGCGTTTTCCAGCTCAGAATCCATGGTACCGTTTCTGTTGGGTACAAAACACACAATTCTGCATGAGCCAATTTGATTTGAAGCAAATATGCCAACCGTTTACTGGGAGAAGGGTAGCAGTGTACGTTACCAGCTGCCCTTTTTTTTCCAACTTTCAAGTTTGAACCCTTCTGGTTTGTCACTGGTGCGCTTGACCTTCAGAAGCACCTACAGCGATTTATGGTCAAAGAGCATGGGCATGGGCGCATGGCAGACAAAAAGACAAGAGGGTATGAATATAGCACCATGGTGATCTGTAACTCTACAGCTAGCTGAAATCTTCAGAACAGAAGAAATGTTGCAGAAGAAGAAGATACTAACCTGGGCTAAGAGATCTGAGGACGTGAAAAAGGGGACAAAATTAGATGGATCGAGCTTTAATCGTTAGATGAGAGAGCTGAAGACAGATAAATCTAGACAACCCATTCGATTTGCAGATTCACCTCTTGTGGCTTGGTCAACGCCAGATTACCCACTCGGCCCACTCCAGCGGAAATCAGAGACCAAGACCTCCTCAATTTGATGATACCGTTTCTGCTGGTACAAAAAACACAATTCTGCATGATCCAATTTGATTAAGCACATATGCCAACCGTTTACCGGGAGAACAGTAGAAGTGTACGTTATTGCCAGCTGCCCGTTGTGTTTCAACCCTTCTGGTTTGTCACTCGCGTGCGTGACCTTCAGAAGCACCTACAGTAACGATGTATGGTGAAAGCAGTCCGAAAGAGCATGGGCATGAGCGCATGGCATTTAGAGACAGGAGGGTATGAATCTAGCGTCATGGTAAGCTTACTCTACAGCTGAAAACTGCAGGGACAGAAGAAATTTCGCAGAAGAACTGAAGAAGATACTAACCTGGCCGACGGACCAAGAGTTCTGAGGCTCGGAGCTGAGGGGAACAAAATTAGATGTATCGAGCTTAGTAATTGACGAAGAAAGACGAGAGAGCTGAAGATAGATAAATCTAGACACCCACTCGACTTTCAAGTTCACCTCTTTGCGGCTTGGTCAACGCCAGCTTGGCTGTCATCCTACACTCCAGTGGAATCAGAGACCGAAGCTCCTCATGGTGCTCTCCCTCTCCCTCTCACCTGGAGCTGCTACTTGCTGTGTGCGCTCGATATTTCAAGGAATGGGAAATTGGGGAAGAAGAAGATGAAGAGAGTTCAGAGGAAGATGGTTCCGCTCAGTGCTCACCATCCAAGTCAAATACATCGCTGGCCGGGGTCGGTAGCAACTGTGCGAGCTGCCTGCTGTGTTGTTTTTTTTTTACTCTTGCTTTATTACTACTAGTACTTGTTTATTTGCAACAACTGCGACATTTTCCAAGCTGCCGTGTGGTCCCCAGGAGGCCAAGGGGACGAACTATGGAGATGCAGATGCAGCGTGTGTACAAAAACGTAGCGCAGGAATGAAGCATGGAAATCCATTCTATGCGGTAATGAATTCATCTACCTGCAGACCACGCTTACCGTGAAATTTAGCGTATATTGTACTGTAGCCTTCATCTACCAGCGGGGAAGCATGCGACACAAGGTTTACATCTTATTACTCGGATTTTCATTTTTTCTTTCCCTTTGAAATTCCACGCATTTTTAGCTTAGGCTTGCTTGCCACAATATTTCAACCCAACAAAGCATTTGGGACAAAATCACCACTACCAGCACTTGATATTGGATACATGGTACATGAGGTGCTCCAACGACCAAACCAATCGAACTTGGATCATGAAACATGACATCTATCACCTTTGCTGCCTCCATGCTGTCGAGATTCAGCCTGGGAATAACCGCAACTAGAACTGAGATAATTTGACAAACAGAGGAGGCATTCTATAGCAGCAAGATATATATTCTAGTAACTCTCGGTTACTGCTCTCACATTTACAAGCCAAATCCAACTCCTATCTCGCACACCTCAAGTTACATCAGCTAACTGTCCCGACCGGCAATATAAAAACTACAAAAAGAGAATCGAAGCAGAAACTAGAATCCAGGGCAACTTTCTATCGCCACACGCTAGTTTCCATACTAGCAGCCAAGAAGGCTGTTCCTCAACGCTTACACTGAAGTCTGAGCAGTGTGATGTCTTTTGTACTCCGTCAACTGTCCCACGGGAACCCATGGTCCCCAATGAGCAGATCATTACTGATGAGATGCTCAAAGTCATCAAATTCGTGGAAGGACTCGGCCTTCGAAGTCGCAGCATTGCCTCCAGCAGCAGTGGCGGCGGCGGCTGGATTGCTACTTACCGACTTGAAACTGTTACTTCTACTTGGGACAATGCTGGCTGTGCTGTTGTTGATCACATTACTAGGCCCGGTACCGACCGTGGCTGCACCCTTTGCGGCGCTGTTATTGATGCGCTGTGCCTGCTCCCCGGTAGCAGCACTGTTGGTGTTAGCACCTCCTGATGTGATACCACTGTTTCCATTAGGAGTATCTGGAGGTGGTTGCTGTGGCAATGTGCGGCTGTTAGTGTTCTTAACTTCTTGAAGCAACTGATTTAGAACATGCTGCTGATATTGCGGGCTCGGACTCAAGCCCTGGTGATTATTTTGCACTCCCAAGCCCTGGAGATTGTTGTGCTGAGGCATTGGGTGCTGAAATGACCCAGAATGTTGGAATTGTGCTAGCTGCACTTGGTTAGGTCCAGGGAACGATCTAGATGTTTCCAGCTGCATGCCATTGTGCATTGCAGCAGGACCTTTGAAGACACTGGATGCCTCCTGCTGAAGAAGACTCTGATTTGCACTGGAGCTTCTGAGTAAATTCTGGTAACTGTTTAGTGTTGCAGCATTCTGTGGAGTACTATTACCAACGTCACCAGTAACAGATGCTCCATTGTCTGCATGAGCGCTTATTTCTTGTTTGACACCCATAGCTTTGGTCGTGTGTTCTGGTCATTGGGAAGACCAGCAACAGCCGTTATTTGTTTTGCCTCATATGAATTCTGTCATGGAAGTTTCGGTACATTTGATTTTGGATAATTCTTCAGGCCCTCTGCATATGAATACAGAGCACATTAAAAAGGCACCAAAGGTTGCCTCACCGATGTCAACACTTCTCCAACCTTAAGTGTAAACTCTTTGTCTTTACTTGTCCAACCTTAGCCTTGACTCTTGTCAATGCTTTCATCACGCATGACCAATGTAAACTCTTTCTCTTCCATGCACCCAATGCGAGTCATCCATGGTTTGTCTTCGTCCTCGGCCTCTTGGTCCCTCGATTTAAGTCTTATTGTCCTTCACTGCTTTCGGTCCACCACAGACTCAATTTTTCTTCTCCATAGTATATCGACCACCTCGCTGCATCAATACCTCTACTTTCACAAGCCAAGAGACATGTTACACAACACACTCAACACAAACATGTTCCAAAAAAAACCCTCGACAAAACATGATACATCCAGTTACCCATTAGTATAAACAAGCACACATGTGAACAATGAACTCAACCAAAAAAGTTTTTGAAGCCTCTCAACCCTTAAGTCAAATCATTCATCATAGGAGGAGACCAAGTCATTTCTTAACTTCTCTCAGTAAGTGCGAATGTCCACCACGACGGCAGGGCCAAAGTTGTCATCCCAGCCCGAGGAAGGAAGAGGTTCTGACACCAGAACATTCAGTGAGCTTTGTTTCTTAGGGGCAGGTGGAGAGGAGATCGATCAGATAGAATGTCACAGCGCTTATCCGGTTCATTATTGAGACCACGCACATTCCATAAAAGGGAGGAGAAGGAGCCACAGTTCATCGACAACAACAAGGCACCACAAGAAAACTGGACAAACTTAACATAGTTGACGGCACGACGAAGGAGGTGTACAGAGAACGCAGGCCACCTCTAGCCCGGGCACTAAAGGTTCGAGAAGTTAAAAAAACGGCCTGGCAGAAGCAACAATGCCAAGGGGTACAACAATGGCGCACGCAGGCACCAGACAGAACACAGTCACAGACAAGGAGGGTGAGAGGCTGCAGGCGCAGGCAGCATGACCCAACCCAAACACGGAGACTGAAAATCTTTCACTCGACCGCAGAGTCTATTAAGGCACACAAGTTTGCACAAGCTGAAACAAATAAATGATACCACGCCATGGATGAAAACATAGGTCATATCAGGTTGGGCTTGCCCATGCAGCAGAGCTCACATGCTTGATCTTGTCGAAGAGTTCTTTGTCCTCAGCTTTGATTTGTGCAACAATGGCTGGCATGTCAAACAATACCACCATTTTGAGTTCTGGTGAATACTTGAGGCCTTTGATTGTTTTCATGTTGGGGCATCCAAAAATCTCCAAGGTCACAAGTTTAGGCAGTGCAGACTCCAAAACTAATTCCTCCAACACTTTGAGGTTAACAAGCTTGAGCTTTGTAAGATATGCAAATCCTTGTCCCCGGAGCAACAGCTTGGGCTCAGAAAACGACCCGTCCAGTAATTCCAGCTCATTTAGGTACTGATATTCTGACAAAAAAGAGTCGAGCAGCTTCTGTGACATGCAAGATGACTTGAGGACAATCCTTGAGGCCATTATGAGATGAAGGGAATCAGAAGAAGATTGTGACAGAATCTTTTCATCTAATTCCTGAATCTTTCCATCTAATTCCAGGTACTTCAGTTTCCCATATCTGAACCAACATAATAGTGGAATGAAGTCACCTTGTATCTTCAGCTGATGAAGTGCATTGTTTTTCTCGAGCGCCTTAGCCAGCGGCTCCACATTGAAGCTGTCGCACCCACCACCGTTAAAGAGAAAAGTTTAGACATTACATTTAGCGGGCAGTTCTGCTGCGTCCACTCTGGAGACAGTATCACTCCTTGCAGAGTTTCAAGTTCAGTGGAGGCTGCTGACACTGGCAGTGAGATCTTTTGGGCGAGCACATGCTTCAGCTTATCAATCGTCCAAAATTCTTCCGAATCTTGTTCACTTCGTTATCTGTTATATCTAATGTCTCCAAATTCAGCAACTTGGCCACTGATTGTGGGAGATCATTTAGGCAGCAGCTGCGAAGGCCAAGGTACCTCAGGTGAACCATATCGCCTATGCTGTCCGGTAACTTGTCAAGTTGAACTCCCTGCAGGTCAACAACTCGAATGAACTTGGACTGACATAGGAATCGCAGCCTGTTCTGCTGAAGACATTGGTTCTTCACAGCTTTGGTACTCTTGGCCTGGCTACTTGATGCATGATGAGCGACCTCGTCATCATAGTCCTCCGCAAAATCACCGACCAAAGTTCGTAGCTTGAGAAAATTGGTGCCCATACTAACATGTCTGTCATAGTTGCGGACAGAAAGGCGACGAACGAATGAGGCATCATGTATGCTGAATCTGCTGTGGGATTCCATGAAGCCGGTCTTATGTGCTATTTCCTCTGCAAAGCTGTGCACACTTTGATGGATGCATATTTTGGTGTCAGCATCCACTCTTTGGACAAGGCCCAGTGAGACCAAAACACGGACACACCTGTCCAGTACCGACTTCTCTGTTTGAATACCTTTGATTTCCGAGTCAGGAATCCCCTCGGCACACCACAGCCTGTGCAGTTTCTTCAAGTCAAGATGTACATTCGGAGGCATGGAAGCAAAGTATAAGAAACATAGCTTGAGGATTGTAGGCATGGTCACACAGCTCAGAGTCAGAATCCGCTTGATTAGCCTCATACCCTCATAGGATTTCAGCTTCTTAAACACATTTTTCCATTGCGTTTCATGGTCCTTGAAGTATAGGAGTCCTCCCAGCAGTACTACACCAAGAGGAAGCCCTCTTGAGATGCTATAAACTTGATCATCGAATTCTTTCTTATTTTCCGTGTAAACTTTGCTGGGACGGCCAGAAAACATCTTCTCAAAAATTGTTTCGCAGTGAGCTTGTTCCAGGCACTTGATTTCGACCGGTAAATAGTGAGGAACCAGATGCTCGATTTCCCTCTGCCAAGCTGTGTGGTTATTACCACTTTCCTGCTACCATTGGCGCCATCCGGTAGCTGTAGCACCCTTAATACCTCCATCAGCTCATCCTTATAGTCCATCCCATCCAACACCACTAGCAGTTTCATTTTATCCAGCACCTGCTTCACGTCTTCTCTTCTGGGAGAATCACACTCACAGTGTGTTTGCTCCTGGGCCTGTTCCCAAATTTGATCCAAATACCTATCAACCCTTGATTTCGGTGGCAAGCAAGCCCAAGCGCAAACATCAAAATGTCTCTGCACATCCCAGTCCCGGAAGACTGCTCTTGCTGCAGCGGTCTTACCGATGCCACTTTCGCCCATAACTATGGCTCCCCGCTTGCCCTTGTTGTTGAGAAGCACACTGGCAATGTTCTTGGTGTAGTCATCGAAGCCGATAACATCTTCAATGCGTCTGGATCATATAGTAACAACAATACGTGAGAAAACCTCTTGTTTTGTCGTGTGTCAGCAGGTTGCGTTCCTAGTTTCCTAGCTACTGTCAAGCGTAGTAATAAAATTATGAAACTTTTCAGGATTCCAAAATACATGAAGAAAGGGTTTGGTTGGTTGAGGAGATTCCCCTAAATCTGCTGCAGGCCATCCCCCCACCCCACCCCACACACCCACCCTCCCGCCCCCGCGCCCCGCACGGGCGGCACGGGTGAAACCCCTAGCGCCGCCGTAACTCACCACCACTCACGCCCTTCCCCGGGCCGCCGGAGAGGTGGCCGGGAGGCCCGCGCGGCCTCCGTGGATGGTGGCGCAGGCATCCTCTCGACATGGTGTTCGCCAGGCGGTGCGGGGCCGGGCGGCGACCCATGGTGGCGGGGCGGGCGCTGATCCGCCTCCACGCCGATTCACCTCCCCGGGTCGGATCCCGCCCTACTTCGTCCCGGATCCGACGATGGCGCGACGGAGGTGGTGGGGGCAGTTGTGGCGACGGCCGGCAGTCCGATGGCGGCGGCCGGGCGGTCGGGCGGCAATGGGCGGCTTTGGCGCTGCCCCGGTGGTGGAGGAGCTGCCGGTGGTGGAGTTGCTGGTGGACGGCGCTTCCCAGCAGCTGCCCGAGCAGCACAGGGCGCAGGGTGCTCGGGCGCTTGAGATGGACTCGGCAGACCTCAAATCTGCGTGGAGCGGGCCGGTGTAGTGGTGAATTGCGGGATGTGGGCCATCATGGCGCGGGCGCGACGCCGGCGGTAGACGACCGGGAAGTACCGAGGTGAACCTTCGCGGGGACGGCGGCGACGGTGGCGGTGGCTTCGCAGCAGTTGCGCGGCGACTCTTGCCGCTGAGGCCCTGTGTGGCTGACCGTTTCGGCCATGGTGGTCGGGAGGTGGTGTCGGCAGTCTTCGCGCGGCGGGCGCTGGTGCAGCGCTTGTTGGTGGTGCTCTCCTCATCTTCGCCGTCGGCCGCGGTTTGGCGCCGCCGTGGCGAGGCCGGGTGGTCGCATGTTCCCCGCAGTGCCATGGCGGCATTGTAGTGATGTACCGACCATCTCCTACCGGGGGTTGCGGAGGCGGTGGGGAGTCACCGTTGTTTCGTCGTGGGCGTGCGTAAGGTGCGGTGTCGTTCCGGCGAAGGCCTTCACCGACATTCTTGCCGGTGGTAATGGTGGCGGCGCTTGAGTGTCGCAGTTCCCGCTGGGGACACCGTTATGGGGCATCATTTCTTAAGCATGGAGTCTCGGGGAAAAACCCGGTCCAGCTTTGCTGGACAAGCGACGGCGGGCGCTTCGGGCGCCGCGGCTCCTTGAGGCGCCGCTCGAGACTCGCCTCAACCCGCGGGCAAAGTGGGAGGTAGTCTCAAGGCCCGCAGCGGCGGCATAGGAGGTGCACCTTGGTCTTGGTGCTTGGCGGTGAGGTGCGAGGGCCCATGGGTGCCGGAGGTCTTGAGCTGGTGCGCATGGCCGTGGTGATCTCGGTGATGGTTGCGCTGAAGTGGTGCTCTCAGGCGTTTCATTATCCGAGTCCCGGGTAGTAGTTTGGTGGAGTGTGAGGCGGTGGGTGAGGCGAGGCCCCCAATGCCAGAGCCGCCGGATCGCTGGTTTTCAAGGGTGCCGCAACGGTTTGTTCTCACATGCAACGCCGAGCAGGGGGGATCGACGTTCTGCGTGTGTGCGGCTTGGGGGCAATGGTCCCCGTGGTGGAGGAGGGTTGGTAACCGCCGGGCTTGCAAATGGGCTGCGCACGCACGTTGGTAACGACGGCGCAGCAGCTCCGACGCCGCTTCGACTCCCTCTCCCGTGGTGGTGGTGTAGTTTATGTTGTGTGCATTGCGTGTCGATGTCCCAATCCGACCAAGAGGTTGTGGATGGAGGCTCGTGTTGACGACCCAATCCAACCGAGCGGAACTTGATGTTTATTTTCTCCCATCCAAGTTGTATAGTTGTAACAAGTGGTAGGTGGAGGGTTTCTTCTCCCTAAGTTGAGTTGAGTGGGCGCTATTGGTGGCACGAGTTGAGTTGATTTGGTACCTAGGTGTGCAAAGCGAGTAGGGTACCCTCCACATTTGTATGGTTTTTTTTCGCCCGGTTTCCAAAAACTGGCCGACACTTGCCTTTTCTATTTTTCTCGCCTAATAGAAATCGCGGCAAAGCTTTTGCCGCCCTTTCTAAAAAAAAAATACATGAAGAATATAGAGAGAAAATAATGGATTTCCAATATCAAGCTCAGGTGTTGACTTTTACTGTTCAACTAGCTAGTGTTTTCTTTTGACAGCAATTCTACTAGCTAGTGTTTTTTTTTTCCCGAAAGCAAGCTTGGCTCACTTTATTAAGAGGAAACAAAATGTTTCAAGTTACACGACCGTTGCCCTTTCCATGGCGAGGTGACAAGGAAAAGAGCGCTGGTAACACACTAACACAAAGACACCGGCTAAAACGATGGAGCTAAAAGTTGTAAACTAAAGAAACACCAATGAGCTACGTAAATGGGGGCGGGGGGAGCGCTCTAGAGATGCTGAATCGCTCACGCCCAGCGGTGACCTCGCATGGGGAAGATCTTATGGACAACCGCTCTCTTGGAAGACGGAACGGAGTCCGCAAAGTGGCTCCGAACCTCAATACGATAGTCGGGTCCGGGTAGTCGACGGTGCACCCGGCCGGGCGACCTCCCACTTGTCGAGGAGCACTCGGCGCGTGCTCGCTCTCCGGTTGGGATCGCGGAATGCCGACTTCGCGCCGGGACGGTCACTGCGCCGAACCCGCCATCGCTGACCATGCGTGCACGCCGGGACGTGGCGGGACGCCGATCAGCGGCTGCTCGAGGGACAGCTCCAGAGAGGCGGCGAAGTCGCCGACGGGTCGGCGCTCCCCGGCGCGCATAGGCTGCCCCGAGGTGTGGCGGCTGAGGAAGAACCTTGGGATCGAGGCGATCGGAAGCCGACGCCGCGGGCGAACCATGCCGCGGGCCGGACTCGCCCGGGTTAGTTGACGGGGCTGCTGCGGAGGCGCCGGCCGGTACGGACGGCTGATGCTGGGGTGCCCACACTCTACTAGCTTGTGTTGACAGCAAGAAAAACAACCATAGGGAATTGTTCCTGAGTTTGTTAATTGAATACAAGAAGAAATGAGCAAATTTGGATTAATATGGCCGAAATTGAGCAAATCCTAGAAAAAACGGACGATGCCGCCTTCTTGAACGACCGGACCTAGCCAGAAAAACCGGGCCAGGCTAGTGGCCGGAGAACAGGTCGGTGCTCTGTATAAACCGGCCCAAGGCGGTTTTGGAAACTAGCCTGAGTTAATTTTGTCTGTTCGAGTCCACTATCTTAAATTCGATGCAAGTTCCTCCGATCTCATAGGAGACTTGCAAATCGAATTTTTGGACACCATCTCTCTTACGAGTTTTTTATATTAGAGGGTCATGGCCAATTAAGGTAACACAACACCCATTCGATAAAAAAATCAATCCACTATCATTTTCTCCTAGTATTGAGATTTTCAAACCTCTGCTGTCCATCGTTTTTTTTTTTTTTTGATCCTAGAACAATCCGCGCTGACGTTTCTTTCCGGGACGTCTTTGCGAGCTTTCTGGACGAACAATGGGCATCTACATCGTACGGATGACTTGCTGGTGAATCTCACTATTTTGATCCATCTCTACTAGCTATAAGCCATGTACAGCCTTGGACATGCATGCCCCATCTTGCTTGTTGTTGCACCAAAAAATGGCGTGGTCTAAGTCGTAGTATAATCAAGCTTTTCCGAAGTGACCGACGCCGGCGACCGGACCGTCCGGTCATTCTTCGCCCGTCGGCCGGCGTCCGGCCGAAAAGTCGCCCGTCATCGGGTGTGCGCGGGCTCGATTTCAGAGTTTCGAATCGACCGACGCTAGCGACCGTGCGTCCGTCATATTCGAAAGCCCCGGCCGAAAGTCCGGTCGGGCGGCGTTTTTTGCTAAGTTTGAAGTTGAACCGAACCGGACGCCGCGATTCTAGCGTCCGGCCGCCCGATGCGGGTTGTGTCCGCATAAAGATCCGAACCGATTGTTTCCTAATCGTATTTAGGTCGGTTTTCGGTGATTGGAAACGCCCAAGGACGGTTTCCTAAAAGGATAAGACCACCCTCCTCTATATAATAAAGTGGTTCATGGCCGATTTGATCCCATCTATATCCAATCGACAAACACATCTACTACCGCCTTGCTTGTAGGTCAACTTCCCTCTACCTTGCTGTTCGGGCGGCGTTTCTCCACGAATTTAGTCAACGCTCTAGGGCGGCCTTGCTGGTCCTAGGGCACCTCTCGCGTGCGTATTCCCGACGGGTCTTCCCGAGGTGCGCTCGAGGTTCTTCCACCCGTCATCGAGCTCTAAATCGCCCTAGCGATCTCTTGATCGTCAGGGGTCGATCACGCCAAGGTGCTCGCTGCTTCAAGATTGATTGCAACCTTCGTGGGCGCCCAAGTCCCTCCCGTGTGTTTGGCGTGGAACCCCAGTTCTTGTCAACATTTGTGGTGTGTGTGGCCTAAATCGATGTCAGTGGTAGGGCTTGTTTGGAACACATGAATTTCACGGAATTAGAACAGAAATTTCATCGGAATCAATCCGATTTCACAAAAGAAAAAAACAGGAATAGAGAAACTGCGCTCCAAACAAGCGCTAAAGAGTGTTCCTTCCTCTCCCTATGTCTCATCTCTCTCACCATCCTCCCACCAAATTGTGACATGTACATTAATTTTGTTCTATTTAACTTAGGAGCACCAAATGAGTTTACCACTTATAATTAGTACGAGTAGTAAACAACTACTAAATTCAACCAGTCATTTGAACATGTTGATTTTTCTCTCGTACGGTCCAATGAAAATTTCCCTTTTTTTTTGTTAAAACAGAATAAATTAGAAAGATTAATGTTGTGTGGTTGTTTAAAAATTAGAAACTGTGGATAGGAAAATTATTAGCATCATAAAGGCAGTAATTTTGACATAATAACAGATGTTAACAAATTTAATAAAGGAAAAAAAAATGAAGCAGCAGCAGCTATAGATGTAGCATGGTGACAGAAAGACTTTAGGGAAAAGCTAGATAAAATGTAATTTACCTTAGTGGTTGTTGAACTGCCAGAGTTCCAAAGGTTGGCTTGTCAAAGCCTTCGATATTGTTTGCCTGCGCAAGCTCAACCACTCTGGGCTGCATGTCCAACAATCTATCCTTCTTGAGCTTCTCAGGTCGTTGACAACCTTTTGAATCTCTCCACGCAAGGCGCATCGAAGAAGTACCTCCGACAAGGGGAAACAGGGAATGCAGGGAACGCATGAGCATCCTCCTTCCCGGACTCGAACCCAGGTCTGGAGTGGTACACGCCCTGGAAGTACTCGTCGACGATGTCTTCGGACTTGAACACAGCGCCACGGATCTGGCTCGCCCACTCACCCACCAGCTCGTCGTGCTTGGCGATGTTCCCCTCCTCCGCCTTCCGGACCCAAGCCATCCAAAACTTCAGATTGGTTCGGAGATCGTCCACTTGAGTGCCTACATCCTGCAGGCTCTGGTACTCCCCACCGCAAAACGCCCGATCTCGCCGATCTTGTTCAGCACCGTCAGGATGGTGGTGTCCATCCTCTTCCTCTACTAGCTCCTCTCTACCTCCCGGCCCTGCAAATCACTTGGTCCTCGAAGCAGGCAACACAAAGCGGACACCAATCTTATCAAGTCCCAAGTCAACTCGAAGTCGGATGTCTAGTCAAAAGAAAATATATGTTTCTGTGAGACCCAGCCCAGTGGGCCAATTGGGCCAGGCTGATTTCACGGTTACTGTAGCAGAGAGCTGCTGTAGCACCGAAGCAAGTGCTCCTAGGATAGTACCATACCGTGAAATTGAAGTGGAGTAGACCAGCTTAAAAAGCTTCGGCCAGGGAGGCTGTTAACTCTGGATCGATTTTTTCTGCGCCGGGCGGGACGAAAGCGTAAGAGAGTTAATTAGCGTGTGTGATCCATTCAACGTGTAGAGTGGATCTTAACCATCATCCCGGTCGGGGCGTTACAGTTTCACTATCAAATGAAGCAATAAAAATGAAAAAGGCTCATGTTAGGTATGTATCACTATCAAAATAAAATATACTAAGGATTTTTTTTCGCCTCAAAGCTTTCACTATCAAACGAAAGCAAAGCTCACCTAATGCGAGTTGGACCATTTCAAAAAAAAAAAAAAAAAAAAAACAATCATGTGAGAGATCAAACGAAGGAATCTCATCACCTCAAAGTTGTTAGAGGGTCAGTGGTACACAACTGAACAGGTAGGTGAGGGCGATTCCCGGGCTTGGCCTCGACCCGCGGCGGCGCCGCCCTTGCCCCCTCCCCACGGATAGATCCACCCGTCACCCATTCTCGATCCATGTCGAGGCCGCCTCGTCCGCTTTTTGCCGGAGCGCCGCCTCCACCTTCTTAAATCGCCGCGCGGCCGCCGGTCCGCCGCCGCAAGACCGCTGCCGGGGGGCGAAGCGCCTTTGGCGCGGTTTACCCAGCGCCGCCGCTGTCGGCCGGCCTTCCACGCGACCCCGCCGCGCCGCTCCGCCGCTGGTGCTCGCTGGGTGAGGGGCCGCCATGCGAGCGAAGCGAAGCCGGGAAGAGCTTCGCGCGTCACGAAGCGCAGCCGGGCCCGCTGACGTAGCTCGCCGGGAAGAGCTCGCCGCCTCCGCCGCCTTCTTCGCCTCCTTCGCGCTCGGGACGCTCGCTGCGAGGTGAGCCTCTCGCCAGTCTCCCCCGCCTCCCTTCCCTAGCTCTCTCCACCTTCCTAGCGCGTGCGGGCGCAGGCTGACGCAGGGCGCCGGGCCGCTTGAGGGCCCTCGCCAATCCCGGTGATGTCGGGGTCCGGAGGATGCCGACCGGTGGCCACGCGACGTTGATTCGGCCGGCCGGGCGCTCTCCCCTGGGTCCCGCTGCACCGACGCCACATCTCGTTGTCGCAGGCGCCGCCGCTGCGGGGCCGAGCATGTCGCCGGGCGCTGACCTCGCTAGCGCGCTCTGGCTCGCCGCCACGGGCCGACGCTACTTGTCACTCGCTCGCCATCGGGATCGCCATCCCGCGTGCTGCCCTCCCGCCCGCACCCCATCGCCATCTCCCCTCCCCCGCCCTATCCCCGATGGGCTTCAGCACCCGCCATGATGTGGCCAGCCACGCCGGAGGTGTGGAGGCATCGCCTCATCGCTGAAGAACCACGCTCGCTCAACGGCCATTTGGCTCCTGGGCCGTCGCTGTCGCCACTTGCTCGCCGACCATAGCGCCTACCCGGCCGCCGTTGGAGCCCGCGAGGGTCGCCATGCTGTCGCCGCTTGCTCGCCGACTCACGCGCCACCTGCCATTGTTGGAGTCAGCGAGGGTCGCTTCTGACGTTCACGGGGTGGGCTACTTTGGCTACCAAGCCGCGCTTGTTTAAAGACTCACTGCTACTTGGCCGTCCGGAGTCGCGAGGGTCGCTCACGCTATCGCTGTTTGCCTCGCTTACCGCCAACGGCTACCGGCCGCTGGAGACGCGAGGGTTGTTCTCGCTATCGCCGCTTGCTCGCCATCACGCTGGCTATCCGCCGCCGTTTGAGACACGAGGTCGCCAGCGCTCACACCGCTATCTCGCCGCCGCCGCCAATCGACAAGACTCACCGCTGCCACCCCAGCCGCCGCTGGAGTTGGGTGAGTCGCTCGGGGGCTGCACGCTCGGCCCGCCCCGGCTGCCGCCGCCATTTGCTCGCTTGACACCACATCGGCCACCGGGCCGTTGGAGTCGCGAGGGTCGTCGCCAGCGCTCACGGCCGCCTTGCCGCCGTCGTCGTTGTTTGCTCGCTTGACTCACAGTGGCTACCTGGCCGCCACGGAGTCGCTGAGGTCGTTCGTCGTCGCCGCTTGTTTCCGCTTGACTCACGTCAGTTACCCGGCCAAGTGAGTCGCGAGGGTTGTTCTACAGTCGTCACAGCCGATGGGAGGAGCCGGATCGCGGGCGGGATTCAGCAAGCTAGCGCCGCCATCTGCTTGGTGTCGAGTCCGTGGTTTCAAACCCCTGAGTCACAATTGTTTCTTTTTAGTTAGTACAAAGTTTCAGTCGCACTGCTTGAGCCGGTGATATTTGTAGTGTGCTTACTTCTGCGTTCTATGGCAGCTCGCCGACAAACGCCGTGAAGCCGTGTAACAAACTCCTTTTTCCCTTAAAGCAATACACGACAAAGGATTGATTTCAAAAAAAAAAAACTTTAATATATGTTCGACGGTAGCAGTATATTAAGCTAGAGGATTTGGTAGTCTTACCTAAATGGACGGTGTGGTTTAGATCAAAGCCCTTAAAGAATTTTAAATGAAAAAAGTAATCAAACATAAAGCTGTACATCTCTTTGAGTACTACAACTTTGAGATAAAGTTTATCTTCATTTTTCAATCACCTCTAGAATGAAATTTTTAGAGATGGTTGGGTTTTCGAGCTGCCTCTAAAAATAGAGGCATTCCTAGAAGTGATAGAGGCTGTAAAATCGACTTCTAGTGGCGGGTAAGCTCATAAACCATTTTTAAAGGTGGATTTTGAATTTTGATAGAGCCTCCTATGCCAAAAAATAGAGATGTTTCTACAAATCCGTATGGTTGAGGACTGTTCTATTCCTCTTGCTGGAAACCATAGAGTTCTTATCCATGATCACCTTCTGCTGCCGGTGGTCAATTCCCATCTACATTCAAAAGTTGCAGACCTTTGGATCCACGGCACCCACACATGGGATCAGGGACCCTACTGAGCACCACATTCTCTCCGCAAGCAGTTCAAGCCATCCAATCCATTGAGGTAGTTCATTCTCATCAACATGATATTCTTAGATGGACTCCCTCTACAAATGGGCTCTGCACCACCAAGGCCATATACAAAACCCGAGTAGCTCAAGCCAGTCATAGCCTACCTACCCAGGGTCAAGGAGCATATCCCATGATGCAAATCTCATCCTACAAAAGGTATGGAAGAGCAAGGTAATTCCTCCTATCCATAAAACTTTTGCTTGGAGACTTATTAGGAGGGCTCTGCGATTGGAGAACGAAAGCAGCTGGTAGATACTCAACCCACATAGATAAGCATTGCTCTTGTTGTGGCCAGATTGAAAATGATGTTCATTTATTTTTTAAATGTGATTTACCCTCCCAAGTCCTGGGCTGCTTTTACTCTACCTCTTCTCACACATGCAATCTCGAACAGAATATGGAGTACGAATGCTCTACCTCTTCTCGATCACTACAACTCCCTCGAGGGACACCTTATGCAAAGTTTTATTTACTCTCTGGTATCTATGGAAATCTCGTAATGATAACCGCTTTCAAAGTAAATCATGGTCATCTTTTTTAGGTACGCAAAGCGCGCAGTACACCTACACACCCACACTCGGGCTCTACAACAACACCGATCAAGATGATGCAACTCGGATGGATGCCGACCACCGGGACGATTCAACCACGAGTCATAGGACTCAACAAGGTATGGCTACTCGGGTTCTGTGTCTGCCTCTCTCTCCTTTCATGGCACAAACAACACCAACATGATGTCCACAACCCCGCACATGGACACTAATCAGACGACAAGGTAATTCTCAAGACCGGGCGATGCGGATCGACCTCCAATGGGACGGTCAAGCCACCAACCGTAGTACTCATTCAACCATGTAGCGACCGCAACCCCGGACCACATAGGTACCTATATGATTTCCCCTCTACATTACAGGGTGTATGCTACTACTCGATGCCTCCATCTCGCCGACATGCCCTGCGCTTTACCACCAAGACAAGCGTGTATTGGAATTTTTATTGTCAACACAGTACCTCCCTCCTCTTAGTGTGTTCATCAAGGCGGCTATGAAAGAAGCTTCTTCGGTTCTCATAGCGGAATCATCGACCGGTTTTGGCGGCTTCGGTCTTTGCAGTCCAACATTACCGAGGCAAACCTCGCTCACCGATAACCGCTTCTTTGGTTAACTTCATCAACGGCCCCGACCTCTCCCATCCTCCGGTTGGAGGATCAAGCCTCATACCCAAGTGCTCTACTCTATTCTCGTAGATACTTCCATAAAGGTGCACATGATTAGAAGAAGCAACAATCAAATGGCTGATTACCTAGCCGACAAAGTGTCAACCCTTTATAGGGCAATCACTGACGGTTCGTGATTATGTCTCAATCCTAACCATGCTCATGGGTGCCTGTTTCTTGAGGCACTCCAGGTTGTAACCATTAACGATGTAATGGTACTAACAACTTCATGATGTTAAAGTTATGAATGAAGTGTTTGTTGTAAAAAAGTTATCATTGCCTGTGCTTATCATATCTTGTAGCCGGGCTCATCGATTCAGAACAACCATTACATTTCATTAAGTGATTCCTTGTTGGTCCTTTCCGATGACTTCTTTGATCTTGGTTCCTTGATCCTTCCAAGTGCAATTTCTTCATTGTAAACTCTTCTTTGATTTCTTCATCATCATCATCACATTGATTGGCCTATTCTTGGCCACCCGCCGAGCTTGAGCTTCGACTTTGCTCTTCTTGAAAAACCTTTGGAGCTCCTTAGAGCTCATAGCTCCATAGAGGATGAATCGTGAATGGGTTTGCAACAACTTCTTTCTAGTATGGCCAATACTTGTGAGAGTTTCATTTTCCCTAGAACATTAGGCATTCTTTGGCGCCCTTTAATGATTTGAAAACGTAGAAGCAAGTATCCTCGCTAGATACATAGACATGGTTTTAAATTAAGTATTAACACTAAGATCCATCCACAAACATTGGTTTTCAACAGTCATTGATATCATGACCACATCATCAGCACCTAAGGGCAAGTACATTGGTGTTGTCTTATAACTAGTCTCATATAGTGCCATATAATTTAAGACGACTTAATAGACTACATGTACAATGGTTGTCTTTCTAAGTTATCTCATAGCAACTCACATTTCCTTAATTTATGGAGAGAGTAAATATAGGATTGTGAGGTGCTTGACGACAACAACTCATACAATAGCTCATGAGGCGCTTATTTCGCGAAGCAACTACCTCATTCTCTCTCACCTCTCTCTTTCCTCCACATCATCATAAATCCTACGTAGCGATGCATGAGACGGCATATGAGACCGCTCACGTGTAGCAATGTATCTGCCCTAAGATTAGGTGTATCACACTATAGAGCACAAATTACTTAAACAACCAATCACATATCCGCCCATATCCTAATAGGGGCACGCTTCGTTTTATGGCCACCACAACTCTTGTTCTATTTTTGGTGTACCGATCATTTTTTTCTTGGCGCCTAGGCTTCCTAGGCGACTCGAGCGGTGTCACCGGCGATTCGGATCTAAGCTTTCTCCTTCCCATCTCCATCTCGATCTAAGTTCCCACGCCTCTGGTTCCCTCCCCTGAGATCGATCTCCACTACTACTCCTCTTGGCCTTGAACTCAAGGCCGAGTCATCCCTAAACCCTAGTTCTTGCTAACCTGTTCACCCAGTGTCCACCATATTACGGATCGCCATCTCGGGGCTCGCGTGGTGCCGATTTGGAGGAGGGCGAAGATGGAGGCTATGGCGGTCCGATGGAGAAGTTGCAAATTTCATCCGGAGGATAAGTGGAGCATCAAGATCGGGCGCGGGGGTGGGAAATGTGGTGATGGATCATCCAACCAAGGTGGTGGCGAAGTCCGTTGATGGAGAGAAATGTCAAACCGGATGTTATTGAGCGCCTCAGGGGTGGACTTGGTGTCCCATCAAGGGGATCTCGTGCGGCGATGTGGGAGATATTGTTTTTGTGATCACGCTCAACCGGGAGTCGGGTCCTAGGAAGGCGCTAGATGATGGACCATGGACGATCTCGAAGGAACTCCTAATTGTTACAGAGTTTGATGAGTCCAAGTCTGCGGAGGAGTTTGACTTCTCCACGATCCCGATCTAGATACGGGTGGAACGCCTACCGTTTGGCCTGATGAATCGGGTGGCGGCTCTGGCAATTGGCGATGATGTGGGGGAGTTTATGGTGGTGGATGTGAATGGTGATGAATTGGTCGTTGGGCGTGCCCTCCGTATCAAGGTCCTGATTGATGCAAGCAAACCTCTTCGGGGGAATCATGGTTGATCCGGGGGCGGACAAAGGAGAGCATTGGTGCCCACTCATGTATGAGCGCCTGTCCGACTTTTGTTACATCCGTGGCATCATTGGGCATGTTGTTCGCTCATGTTCTAAGAAGTTGGGGAACAATGAGCGGGCGCCTTTCAGCCATGAGCCGAGATATTTTCCTCCTCCACAAGACCGGCTGCTACAAACAAAGGAATCCGGTGGTCGGGCAGCCCGTAGGAGTGGAGGGTCGGGGTCTTGGAGGTCGAACCATACTTGCTTCAAAGAGATGGAAAATCCCAAATGGATGGTCCGTCTTGGAAGAAGGATTGGGAGGTGGCGCCAACAGATCTCATTGAGGGAAGAAGAGGGAGACCGATTAGGAGGTTACCACCCACTAAAAAAGGCCGATGTTGGGGTGTAGCGCGCGGACGGAGTTAAAACTGTCCTGTTCGCCAAGGAGACCGAGGAGGGAGATCGGGAGGTGTTGGAGGCGGGGAAGGAATCACACGTGAACAGGACCATGCAGGGCATGCACGTGAGTGGCGGGTCTAGGGAGGAGAAGGGGGCCGAGAAGAGTAAGAAGGGGGAGGTACAAGAAGTTGCAACGGGAGGAGAGGGGGCAAGATAGTGATAAAGGGTCCGCTATATTGCTAACAAGAAGAGAAAAGGTGAGGAGGATGCTATGGAGCTAGATGTCCAAAGTGGATGCAAGAAAGTGAAGCAAACCACATCGATCGCTGGGGATCAAAAAAAAAAATTTTTGGAGCTATTGGAACAACCCTACGATAAGCAATGAAGATTGTCGCATGGAACTAGCGCTGGTTGGGGAACAAATAGGTAGCGGTTAAATGGCCTTACAATGTTCGAAGGAGGAGGACCCCCGACATCCTCGTTCTTGTCTCAAAACAAAGATGACAGAGAGCATGGTCAAGTGGTTTCGTGGGAAGTTCGGACTTGCAAACATGGTGGCTAAAGATTGTTCGCCCCCATGGGGGTGGTCTAGCAATCTTTTAGAGGAGAGGAATCAATCAGATGTATGAGGCATCTCACACCTGTATATTGACGCAGATATGTGACGATGGATGATGGGTTCATTTGGAGGCTCACGGGCTTCTATGGTGAGCCGAGAGGAGAAGCAACTTTCTTGGCGCCATTGCACACTATCAATGCGTCAAGGCAACACCCATGGATTTGTTTGGGCGATTTCAATGAGATTTTGTTATATTGTGAGAAAGAAGGCGGTCCACCAAGAAGTCAAGGGTGCATGGACCGATTCAGGGAGGCTTTGGAGTATTGTGAGTTGGCTGATCTGGGTTTTGAGGGAGATCCTTTCACATGTCGTAATAATAACCACTCCAAAGATCTCTACATTCGAGAGAGATTAGATAGGGTCGTGGGCGAATAAAGATTGGACGCCGAGGTTTCTTTTTGTATCATATAATAAACGGGGAACCAAGACATTCGATCATTGACTGTGATTGTGGATTCTAGCCCTCCTCAAAGCCGGAAGGAGGGGGGGGCAGCATGGTTTCTGGTTTGAGGCCTGGATGGGTGGAGGAGGAGGGAGTGCGCCACCATCGTGGAGAATGCTTGGCGAACGACGATGGAAGCTAGGGGGACCGTGTTGGTGGTGCGATTCAGAGTGTAGCGAGGGAGTTAGGGGATTGGGGGAGGAATGTCCTTGGAGAGTTGGAGAAAAATATCAAAAACACTAGAAGGGTGTTGGAGCCTTGTAGATGGGATGGGGTGTCTACACGCATCGCTTAGCAAAGAGGAGATGTTAAAGTTTAAGCTAGAAAAATTAGAAGAGAGGAAGAACTTATATTGGTGTCGAGGGCTTAAGGTACATTGGCTGAATGAAGGTGATCGAATACTAAGTTCTTCCACCAATATGCCTCTCATCGTAGTTTGAGTAAGTCGTATTAAGATGATGGTGAAAGAGAATGGAGCGGTGGTAGAGGAGGAAGAGGAGATTAGTTCTCATTCGCCAACTTTTATAAAAATTGTTCATTTACAACTCGCAGGTTCCCGTGTGAATGAATTATCGATGCATGTGCCTTGCAAAGTTTTCGTGGACATGAATACTTCTCTCCTTCGACCCTTCACCAAGGAGGAGGTGAAATCTGCCCTTGATGCTATTGGCGATCTAAAAGCGCCCGGCGTTGATGGTATGACATCTTCCTTCTATAAGAAATACTAGGAGACAAAGGTGTGGGTTGATGTCATGAGAGAGGTCCTGTTATTTCTTAATGGTGGTGCTTTACCACGTGAGTGGAATGAAACTATGATCATGCTAATTCTGAAGATACCAAGCCCAGAAAGTTTGAAGGACCTACGCCCTATTAGTCTCATTAAGCAACGTGCTATACAAGATTGCCTCCAAAGTGCTTGCGGACGCTTGAAGTTGTTTCGGATGAGATCATTTCACAAAAATCGTTTTTTATACCTGGACGGCTTATTACTAACAATGTACTTGTGGCTTATGAGTCGACACATTTCCTTCGTAATAAGAGAACTCGGGGAAGATAGCTTTCCAGTGCTAAAGCTACACATGAGTAAGGCGTATGACAGAACTGAGTGGCATTTCTTGAAGTCTATGATGGATAAATTGGGTTTTGATGCTAGGTGGGTCAACCTAATAATGCAATGTGTAAGTACAGTCTCATATAAGATCAAAGTCAATGGTGTCTTGATTTGGTGGAGATCACTCCTACAAGAGGACTACGGGGAGGGTGACCCTCTTTCCCCATATTTGTTCCTCTTGTGTGTGGAGGGTTTTTCATGTTTGTTGGATGAGGAAGAAAGAGCAAGAGATTTGGAGGGTGTAACCATTTGTGCAAGGGCACCGAGTATTACTCATTTATCGCTTGCGCTGACTCTTTGCTACTCCTGAAAGTTAATGGAAGGAATCCTAGTCACCTGCAATATGTGCTACAATTATATGAGGACTGCTCGGGGCAGAAAATAAACAAAGACAAGTCTTCGATTTTGTTCAGTAAGAATTGCAATCATGATAAAAGAGTGGACTTCAAGACGGCTCTGACTGTCCTAGGAGGCTAGGAGTGATAAATACCTGGGGCTGCCGGTGTACATGGGAAGATCTCGCTCGAGCATATTTGCTTACCTAAAGGAGAGAGTGTGGAGACGTATTCGGGGGTGGAAAGAGAAATTATTATCAAGAGTCGGGTAAGGAAACACCGATCAAGGCGGTAGCTCAACCTATACCCAAATTATGCAATGTCGTGCTTTGATCCGACCAAAGCCCTCGTGTGATGAGATAAGCTCCATGATCCGTAGGTCCCGTGGGCACAACAAGAGAATGAAAGAAAGGTCCATCGCTATCGTGGCAAACTCGTCAAGTCACAAGGAGAAGGGCAGGTTGGGCTATAGAGATTTGCATTTATTCAACCTAGCTATGCTAGCTCGTCAAGGATGGTGCCTAATTCAAAGAACCGACTTCGGCCGTGTCGCGCTCGCCGAGGGCCAAGTACTGACTGGATGGTAATCTTTGGGCAGCAAGGGAGGGGCCCGGGATATCATATACATGGAGAAGCTTGTTAAGAGGATTGAAAGCTCGAGATAGGAATTATATGGAGGATTGGGATGGCACCACGGCGATTTGGGAGGACCCTTGGATACCAACCTGGTTCGGTAGGCGACCTAGGACGCCGCAAGGGCACACGGTCGCCTCGAAGGTGTCTCGATCTCATTGACCCGTATACGTGCTCGTGGGATACAAACTTCAAGGATCTTTTTGGGAGGAGGATGTTCAAAACATCCCCGCCATTCCTGTTCACTCCGATCGGGATGATACAAAGTCTTGGCACTACGATAAGAAGGGGGTGTTCTCGGTAAAGTCAGCCTACCATGTTTTTTTTTTTAAAGAGTTATTTTATAACTTGGCTTTTAAGAAAGCCCAAACGTGAGTGGTAACATTGCTGGGGTTGCCAGCTTACATCAAAGAGCAAAGTAGAGTTCAACAATAAGCAAAGAGGTAAAAGATAAACCGTCTATGTTGCTCTAGATTTCAACGATGTTCAGATGTCGATGTCGCTTCGAATGAATGATGACGTCCATTGCCCGATCATCTTCACGACTCGCTCCACCCGCTTCATGTCCGCCTCCTTAAGTAACACGGACCATTTCTCGTATGAAAAATAAAGCAAGGTATATAACGTCACTTTGGACTTTTCGAAACATCTTTTTCGATAGCCATTTTATTTCTAGTATTCCACAAAGCCCATGCAAATCCCGAAAAAAATGAACATCATAATTCTAGCCGATAGGACCCTCCCCCGAGCCAACCATCTATAGAAATCCATCATAGAATCTGGTACCCTCTCCAAGTTCCGTATCTCCTTAATCATTGACCACACTAGTTTAGCTAGATGACGGTGAAAAAGTAAATGTTCTCTTGATTCTTTACCGTCCACGTATACAAAGATTTGTCGAGCCTTTCCATCCTCTCTTGGCCGTAGATTCCCCAACCTGTAATCTGTTGTTAAACACTTGCCAAAGGAAGAATTTGATTTTCAAAGGTATTTTATTTTTCCAGATGAAACCAAAGAATTTCTCGGGCATACCTCTATCCGTCGAAAAACGATACAAGGATTTAGTTGTGAATTTCTTAGATCTTTCTAACTCCCAAAGGACTGTATCTCCTTGATCGGTTAAAGGATAACTATTAAGAAGCTCCTTAAGTTCAAGCCACCTGTCATACTCTTCAAGAGATAATGGTCTTTTAAAATCTACTACCCATTCATCTTCCTCCCAACACTCGGCTACTATGCAGCTTTGGTTCTCTAGTCAGGCCTCAGATAGATCCTCATATACTATGAATAAAGGGGCTCCCATGAGCCAGCTATCTTGCCAAAATCTGCACATATTTCCATTTCCTACCTTGAAAAATAGCTCCCCACTTAAAGAGGTGTTTGACTTTATGCAAACCTTGCCAAAATTGTGAACTTCCCTTTGATCAGAGATTCAAAAAAATTCCCAGATTGCATATATTTGGCTTTAACCAATTTAAACCAAAGCTTATCTGGTTCTTGGTGGATCTTCCAAATCCATTTGACCAAAAGGCACTCATTCATGTATCTAGTGTTTATGATCCCGAGACCCCTTGGTCTTTAGGACGACTAACCATTTCAAAATTAGCCATGTGGTACTTAAACTTGTCCTCAGCCCTTGCCTTGAGGAAGTTGGATCTTATAGTATCCATAATTGCATGTACCACCCCTTGAAGATTGTAAAACCCATGCAATAGAGAGGAATATTGGTCAAACAAGAGTTAGTTAGAATTTGTCTACCACCGGATGCAATAAATTTCCCTTTCCATGGTTCTAACCTTTTCCTCATTTTCAAGAGTCATGGGAGTGAAGGTTTTAGCATTAAGATGACCATGACTGATAGGTATGCCTAGATATTTCATGGGCATTATCCCCAAGACACAATTTAACATGTTTGCTTTTTTTCGATTTTTTTCCTCTTGAGAAACCCCACACATAAAATTCACTCTTATGAAAATTAATTTTCAAACCGTAAAAGCCATTCAAAACAATATAGAATCAATTTCAAATTCCTTATAGAAGTGTCCGAGCCATCAATCATAATAACAAAGTCATCATCTGCGTATTGTATATGTGAAATCCCCCGAATTAAGTGTTCTAATACTCCTCTTATGTGGCCTTTTTTTGACCTTTTCTAAAAGAACAGCTAAAGCATCACTACCAAATCAAATAACAAAGGTGAGAGAGGATCACCTTGTCTCGAGTCCTCTAAAGGTTCTAAAATAAGGACTCCTCTCACCATTGACATTTACACAAACTTGTCCCCCCCTTGACAGTTTGCATAACCCAATCTATCCATTTCTTGGGAAAATTTCTCCCTTCTAGAACCTGCTCTAGAAAAGCCCAACTTACCCCTCGTCATATGCCTTCTCAAAGTCAATTTTCATAATCAACCCTTGTTTCTTGGATCTTTGTAATTCATGAACCACCTCATGTAAAACCACCACCCCTTCTAAAATATTTACGCCTTTTACAAACCCAGTTTGATTGGCACCAATCACCCTCCCAAAGAATTGGTGTTAATCTTTCAAAGAGCACCTTGGTAATCCATTTAAAAATCTACATTAAGTAAACAGATTGGTCTATATTGCTTTATGCTACTAGCATCTTTCACCTTTGGCACTAGGGTTATAACCCCATAGTTTAATCTCCTAGTGTCAAGCTTACCCTCCCATAGATCTTTAAAAATCTCCATCACATCTTCTTTTATAGTTTCCCGTAAATGTTTGAAAAAATTGGCTCGAAAACCCATTGGGCCCAAAAGTGCGAGTTATTCTTCATATCCATAATTGCTCCCTTGACTTCCTCTAATGTGAATTCCTTAGTGAGATCACCCTGATCTTCATCGAGATACTTTGAAACTAGCATTCCAAAAGTTATCTCCTAATCTTAGATCTCTAAGTTCACTTTGTGCCCAAATAAACCTTTGTAGTATTCCACAATGTGTTTAGTGATGTTTTCTTGACTCCTAAGCTCTTCCCCATCAGCTTCCAACATATGAATAGTACTCTTTCTTTTTCTCCCACAAGCATATTGATGAAAAAAAATGTGTGTTGGCATCTCCTTCTAAAATCCAGTTCTTCCCTGCGCTCTCTGTTTCCAATGTAATTCTTCTAAATGATAAATTGAATCTAATTGTTTTTCCATCTCCATCCTGTCATCCCATTCCTCATTGCTAAGTAGTCTACTTTCAGCAGCTATATCAATTTTACCAATTTTATTCACCAAATCCTGCTTAGTTTGTTTCTGATCCCCATTTAGTTTCATACTCCATCCTCTAAGGTAATGTCTTAGAGAAGATAAGCACCCATGCCATCTGTCCATGGAGTAAGGTTTTTTGCCCCCTTTGATTGTATCTAGTTTCCAGAAGTTATTCACAATCCCTCAAAATCTTGATGTTGTAGCCATTGTTCTTGGAAGTAAAAGTATGTAGTTTTCTGTTTTTCTTTCCCCAAAATCAAGTATAATTGGACAATGATCGAGCCCACTCTGGGTTTTGTCCATGAAGAACAGTTGGTAAAGTTAGTCATCCACTCAGTAGTTACTAGAATCCTATCTAGTTTGACTAATAAGGGGTTCTTTTGTTTGTTAGACCAAGTGTATTTCATTCCCCTATATAGACCTCCTTCAGACAAAGTTTCCCAATAAAGTCATTGAACATATTGATTAATCTAGGGTCCCCTTGACCCCTATTCCTGTCATTATCATCTCTAATGAGATTAAAATCCCTCCTAAAATTATAGGCAATGGTTCTCCTAGGCACATCCTATCCAATTCTGAAATAAAATCCTCAGAGTATTCATGGTCTGCAGGACCATAAATGTTGAACCACCAAAATCTAAAGTTAGTATTTTTCATTCTAATCAGAACATTTAGACAGTATAAACCCACTCTATTTTCTTCTATCTCCATGATATCATCATTTAAACCAATAAGGAGTCCCCTGAATGCCCCTGGCAGGTGACCAAATCCATCTAAGTTCTGTGTTCCCTTCCCTCTCCCTTAGTTCTCTATTAGTAAAATCCTGTTTTATGGTTTCTTGTATGCTCACTAAATCCAAACCTTCCTGTAGAATGTGAGTTCTAACCATTTTCCTTCTGTGGGTTGTCCCTAACCCCCTAATATTCCAGATTAGGGCTCTCATTTATTAACTATTACCCTTCCCCCACCCTTCTGCAGCACATTTAGGCCATCTACTCCATCTCCTTTATTAGATGAGCTGAAATTCAGTGAGTGCGCCAACAAGGTGAACCGTCCAGTGCAAATAACAACAATGATAAGAGTGTTTGAAGGGTATTTAGCGGATGCATGGTCCTCCAAAAATCAAACAGCTAGTGTGGCGGGTAGCACATAATAGCTTGGCTTTTAAGATGAATATTAGAAAGAAAGGGATCCTCCTTGACACCCGATGCCCAGTTTGTTGTAGGTTCAACGAAGATGGGGCTCACTGTTTCTTGAAATGCAAAGAAGTCCCTAAGTGTTGGAAAGAATTGGGGCTTGAATCATGCAAACTCCAGTTGCTGTCATCGCCTTCGGCTCTCGAGTTTGTCAGGGGTATTCAGCTGTTGAGAACCTGATATCTGCATCATGGTTACGGTCCTTTTTATGGAAGTGGTGGGCTGTGAGAAACAAGGTCAATGCTGGAGAACTCATGCCGAGTTGCCAGGACACAACGAGGATGGTGGTGCAAACGACAAGGGAAATTTTGCTCTCTGACAAGAGTGTGTGCACTCCGGCAAGCGCTATAACCCAGTGTTGGCTTCCATCGCCGGCTGATCTGCTCAAGATTAATATTGACGGGGCCTTCTTAGCGGATTCAAATAAAGGGGCGTGGGGGTTCATTGTGCGTGACCACGGAGGTGCAGGAGTCCTAGCAGGAGTGGGCAATCTGGGGCCGACACATGATGCTTTGTTGGCAGAGACCCTTGCTCTCAAACAAGCGATCGAAGCGGTTGCACACTTTGAACTATCCAAGGTCGTGATTGAGACAGACTCGTCGGAGCTGAAGGGGAGGCGGTTGTATCCATGTCCCACGATCTAGCCTTGGGTGGAGTGCTATTCCAGGAGATACGTGATCTAATGGGAGGATAGTTTTATCAGCTTTAGTGTGTGCAAAATTCATAGATCTTGTAACTCCTGTGCTCATGAGCTTGCTTATATGGGTTTGAGCTGGGACTCGGCTCAATTCCAAGTTTGGGCTGACCCCCTCCCAGAGTTTGTAATGAACTAGATGGCTCGCGCGATTTGGCTGAGCATCGTTATGTTAATGCAAGGCAGTGAGGCTGTTTGCAGGATTAAAAAACTCTTATGGTTCTGTTCAGCCATCGAGTTCATGGTCATTCAGTACGTCCATGATCACTGCGGCCCTTAGAGTAGTTCTATTGAACCACACGTTAAATAGTTACTCTCTCCGTTTTAAATTGTAGTTCACTTTAGCTTTTCTAGATATATTGATTTTGCTATGCACCTAGTTATGCACTATGTCTAGATACATAGTAAAAGAAATGGATTTAGAAAAGCCAAAGTGAATTACAATTTAGAACGGAGGGAATATTCATTATAGTACACAATTGCAATCCATGACTACAGAACATGTTAGTCAAATCCGATCCAGATGTGCACAAAAATCATTAGAATAGGCTACTAATATCAGAGGCAAAAGACCGATATGCTACTGCAATCTGCTGCCAGCCTGCCATGAGGTTTCCGAAAAATACATAGCCAATCATTACAACGCAAGGTTAGGAACTAACTGAAACTCTGCTGAGATCATTTTATTTCGTAACACTAACAACATGCACCATTAAATACATAAGCCTATAAAATTATGAAATGAAACTATATATCGTAAGCCTTGTCTTATTTTATCACTTACAAGTTACTCTTTTATTTTTTTAAAAAGAGACAAACTCTTGCTAGCACTGAGAATGGCCAAAGACGAGTGGAACCTTCGTTGTCTATAGTTGTATTCTAAAAAGTAAAAGCTGCTTCAGGTACCAAAATGTCAGTTTCCTTGGGCTCCTTTTGGAACCTCTCCCATTATGGGATTACATTTTCGAGGTGTCACTCCGAGATAATATGTCAACCAAATCTGACTCGATTTTTTTAAATAGATAAATAAAATAATTAAAAAAAAGAGCAAACCCTTGGAACATCGAGAGACAAACCTGATCAAAGAGAAGATCCTCCGAAAGACATCTCCACGTCAAGGTAAGCACCTGTATATCGTGCTAATTTCACTAATTTTCTCCGTCAATTCAATTATTAGAAAAAAAATAAAAACAAAAGTACCTTAAAGTACCAATGGTACTTTTCAAATTTGAATCACCATAACAAAGTAGTCACAAAATTCGCAAAAAAAAAAATAGTCACAACATTTTGTTTTTGAGAAAGAATAATCCGTTCAGTAGCGATAAGTAGTGATTGAAGATATAAACAAGAGAACCACCAGAACACAAAAATGACAAACATTTTTTTTTTTTGAGGAAAACAGCCAGAGCTTTTATATATATAACCATGACACGGTTACAATCATCGTCTACAATCTCCTTGAGGCCGGGTGGAGTTATAAGCCACTCTACCACCCGGTTCCCCGTGGATGCAAGACGGTTTCCAAAGAAAAACAAAGCTTTATACATTTTGTTATTGTCAAATCGTAGACAAAAAAAAACTTCACAGCTGAACATGAAGAATGTTTACTCACAAGCAATCGGGCAAGCTTCACAACTTTTATTAATAACATTATGAGCAGACACCGGAACAAAGCGCATTCCAGAATCCAGGCTTGCTGCATTCTTTTTCAAGCATGGGGATTATTTCCCCAGCAGTAGGTCTTTTGTCAGGACTTGTCTCCGCACACTGCACCCCTATCTTGATGCACCCCTTCATGCACCCCTTGATGGAGGCACTCAGCATCGAGCAATGGGTACTTGGATAAAATATGTAAATCTTTAGTCCACGTTTTGTGCACCTATTCAGTTGATGGGTTGGAAAGTACAGTTAGATTTGCAAATGGTACGGTACAATGCATGAGTGCGAGAATTGACCTACAAAGTTTTCATACATTGGCAATGAAGGACGCAGCAGATCCATTGTCGCTGGAGAGGCACATTTGTGCGGTCACGATCTCTAAAAATCAGAACACCCAAACTGTAGATGTCCGACTTGGTTGTCATTTTAGTCGATTCGACATGCTCTGGTGCCACGTATCCCCTGCCAGAAACATAAATTCAGAACAAACACCATCCGTAAGTAATCTTGAAAAGAAATGGACGGATGTACATAAATAATCAAGAAGAATGACCGTGCTTACCTGAATTTTACAATGTCCATGTGAGTTTGGTCTGTAGCGAACAATCTTGATAGACCACAAGCCCCAAGCTTTGGGACCTTTTCATCGTCTGCTAGCCATATATTTGTAGATGTTATGCTCATATGAACTTGAGGGGCATCTTCACATTCTTCATGGAGGTATTTTAAAGCCTGGCAAATGCCTTCTATTATCTTGTAACGTGCTTCCCAGTGTAACTGGGTAAGAGATTCATCTGCACGAACAACGCCAATTTTTAGAAATCTGAACAAACAAGATGGAGGATGAAAAATAACAATAGAGCTTTCCTCTTACCACCATAAAGTTTTTCCGCTAATAAGCTTCCTTGAAAAAACTCATAGCAGATCAACCTCTCTCTAACTTGACCAGCATGTATTTCTTCACAGTAGCCCTCAAGCTGTAAAATATTATTGTGCTTGAAGTTCATTCGGTTTACCTCGCCTTCAAACTGATGGGCTGGTGATAGTCTCATCATCTGCTCTTTAAGTTTGATCACAATTATACCATCCTCATTCACACGTGTTCCCTGTTCAACTTAGCCATATTAAAATGGGATTTACGAATAGTATTTTACTACTAACAGCAACAAAGTAAGCGTACCTTGTAAACAGCACCAAAGATACTTTCACCACACAGCTCAGAGAACTTTTTTTTTTTTTTGTGACGTCTTCCAGCTCTTTGAACGACATTTTGGTTACTTTTCCTTGACACGTATCCTTTTTCATGACAAAAGGTTAAACAGTTTGGTTTGGACACTCAAATTTCAAAGCAACACAAATAGCATGTCGAATATGAAAGGAATGGAGTTTTGAGCAACGCAAATATGGCAGGCGCACACACACCAAGATAGCAAGGCACGCAGACTAGCCAAATTTGGTTGTCAAGGTTCACGGAATAGCATTTCAAATATGATAGCAATCGTATTGGCTAGCTGTCAAGGCTCACGGAATAGCATGTCAAATATAATAGCAATCATATTGGCTAGCTGTTGGAGACCAGATTTCTATAGCTTTAGCTAAAAAAAGCAATAGCAAGTTAGATATCAATTCACTTAGAGATGATTTTAGATATACTTTATGTCTAGATATTATATAGCAAAAACTACATATCTATGAAATCAGAACTGACTTACAGTTTAAAATGGAGGAAGTAGTATATATTTAGCCATACCGCTGAATTGGCAGATTCTGTCTCAAGAAAATGCATTATGTGCTCAATAGGAGGCCTTTCGTCCGGATCTTCATCTGTGCAACGTAGCCCTATGGCGATCCAGTTCTTCACTTGTTCATGGAAACAGTCTTCAAGTGATGCAACATATGAATTTTGATCTTTCTTAACCTAGCCAATTTGGAAGAGGTTGATATGACTAGATTGGTATGTGCCCTATAACTACTGCATAAGACTTAAGAAAGCTATATGCTCGTTGGGTTGCTGTGTGGCTTTTGTTTCAAAATTGCTTCGATTAAACTTCTTTTTTCTTTAAAAATAAAACCGAGTTGATTTTGAATGACTTTTGACTTTGACTTGGTTCTTTAAGCTGGGTTTGAAGTTGAATCTCAAATGATTTAGAAGACTATGATAAATAAAATCATGTTACTCCCTAAGTCTCTGAATAAATAGATTCCTAGTGGTCTTAAGTCAAATTTTTTATACTCAATTTCTAGAAGAAAAAAAAAAGTTAAGATTTATGGTTTCAAATTAGTGTCATTAGATTTACCATAGAATATATTTTCATAAGGTGTTTATTTTATTTCATAGATATTGTTACTTTTTTCTCTATAAAAGTTGGTTAAACTTTAAAAAGTTTAACTGGTACAGATTCTAGGAATTGATTTATTTAGGGATTGTGTCATACGCCCAATACAGGCCGTGATCCTCAGCAGAGAAAAAACGGGCCAACATGGGGGGTTTTTCAAGGAGGCGCCAAAATGGGCCTCGTGCCCCACGCCTAGGGTTGCACCCGCGATGAATAGTGCCCACGGGTACTGTAGCACCACCACCACCATAGATTAGGTTAGATCAGTTTAGATTGCTTGCAGGCTAAGTTCCTCGGACTATAAATACAAGGGTCATGTAACTGTTCAATCTTTAAGAAAGATGTAGCCAAAAGACATGTATTCCTCCTTGCTCTCTTGTTTTACTCGAGGGGCTTATAATCTTACAATTAGGGGCTTATACTCTTTGTGGTGTGGCCGTCACCGTGTACCAGAGGAAACTAGACCTACGACGGGTCCAGAGACGACGTTGAAGCCACTATCACTGCTGGGTTTGGGCACCCACAGTGATAGCCAAGCTCCATCAATGTTGATTGCTCGCTGTGGGCCGGGGTTTGGACCCGATAGTGATTCTTGGATCTGAGCTAATGTGGAGTTAAACACTGATTTGAACGTTCATCATAACTGAACCATCCTCGATATTTCTAGATTTAGAACACAATAGCTATTTTTTTGGTGCATACAATGATATCTAAAAATGTTATTTTCATGAAAAGAGGATATTAGACACATTTGTACAATGATATTAGACACATTCTTGGTTGCATACGGTGATATCTAAAGACATTTGTACAAACTCGATCATATTCAAATATTTTTTTTCAAATCGTACATGATATGATATCTCAACATAATGCACATCTTGAAATCACTATATCCAAGCACATATTAATCAAAACCATATAAATATTATTACTAATATTTGATAATGAGGCTATAATGTCATGCGAGAAAACTATAATCCCGTGTGAATGCATGGATTTGGAGGTGGCACTGTAGTAACATTAATAACATTATCTTACCTGCATAATATATTGCCGGCCAGATTCATCATTGTCACGACATTTTTCCATTGTTACAATCTCTAAAATCAGAACACCCAAACTGTATATATCTGTTTTGGGTGTTATTTGAGACGCCCGAGTGTCACTTAGAGTTTCTGGCGCCATGTATCCGCTGCATATGACGGCATTTGAATATGTCAGTACCGAACTAATACTAAAAAAAAGTTTGGGCTGCCCTCTAAGAAAATATGCAAGGCAGTTGTGTATATAAAGTACTCCCTTCATCTCAAAAAGAATTAATTTCTAGAGTTGTCTTAAGTCAAATTTTTTTGAACTTTGACTAAATTTCTAGAAAATCATGTTAAGATTTATATTATTAAATTAGTATCATTAGATTTATCATAGAAAATATTTTCATATGGTGCTCATTTTATATCATAAATGTTGTTACATTTTTCTATAAAGTTAGTCAAACTTTAAAAAAAGTTTGACCGCAAGACGATTTTTAGGAATTGATTTATTCTCGGTATTTACGAGAGGAAGTACAAGCAACTATAGATATTTTCTAGAAATATTTGTATTGAGTTTTGTATTCTTTGGAGAAAAATCTAAGCAATTACAGTATTTTGGATTGAAAGTTTTGAATTTCGCTAAGTACTCCCTCCTGTCCCCAAAAAAGGTGTCGTTTTAGACTTTTCGGACATATATTTTGCCCACCCTTCTTATTCAATTTTTTGTATAAATATCATCTATTTTTTCATGACTTATTTATCATTATAGATACTTTTACTAATGATTTATTTATTTTATAATTTACACAAAAATCTTTGAATAAGAAGAAACAAATCAAACACGATGTCGAAAAGTCAAAAATCGATATTTTTTTTAGATGGAGGGAGTACTTCCTCTAACGCCAAAATAAATGCACACTTTCATCCTGAGGAGTCAACTAATCTCAAGTTTGACTAACTATATAAAAAAAACATTAATTACCAAATAAACATTAAACATTATTAGATTGATCACATTATATATTTTTATAATAAACCGATTTAGATTTACAAATGTCAATATTATTTTCTATAAATCTAAGCCAAATTTAAAATTTGTTGACTCCTTGAAATACAAGATAATCACTAATTTTAGGATGGAGGGGAGTAAAAAAAGTTTTGAATACATACTTTTTTTTTGGCAACTGAAATATGCAGTGAATTACCTTGAACCGACAGCCGTTGTAAGATGAGGATTTGTTTTAACCATCCTTGATATACCAAAATCCCCAAGCTTTGGGACCATACTATCATCTAGCAAAACATTACCCAGTTTCAGATCCCTGTGGACAATCGGGGGCATTATAACATCGTTTGTGAAGGTAGTGTAGGCCCTCGCAAATGCCTTGTATCATTGAGTGACGGGTTTTCCAATTGAGTTTACATAGTTCATCTGCATTGAGATAGAATGTAAGGGAAAGAAAAGAATTTGAATATTGCAAAAAAAAAAAAAAAAAAAGTTTACTTGACCATACTGTTCCTCATCTTGTCCTCCAGACTTCCGTTTGACAACCACTCGTAGCAGAGCAAACTTTCTGTCACGTCCGCGAATATGTAATTGCTTGGATTCCTAGCATCATTAGCTATTACCTGTCTTGTCTCATGGCAGAAGCCCAAAAGTCTTACGATGTTTTCATGCTCAATATTCTGAAGATGCACCTCGCTCTCAATCTGTTTCTTTCGGTTTGCTACATCATTTAGATCTGTTGGATTATTCTTGAGTTTCTTCACAGCTACAGGTTTCCCATCTACAAGTTTTCCCTGCTCAACCTCACTTCCTTAGTAGTACTCCATCAGTTCCAAATTATAAGATATCTTGGCTTTTCTTTTTGCTATATGCACTTAGATTATATTTAGATATATATATATATAGTAAAAAAAAATAATGTATCTAGAAAAGTCAAAACGTCTTACACTAATTTGGAATGGAGGTACTAAAATATATTTTGGTATCTAAAGTCCTTCATCAACATTGAAAAGGCGATGCTTGACCGTACCTTGTAAACAACACCGTTGGCACCTTCACCTATTTTATTTCCTGGTTTGAAGTTATCTGTGATGTTTTCCATGTCCTTAAAAAGACATTTGCCATACTTGGAGAACCTCAAAACCCTGCATATTGCGCTCACATGAAAACAATTTAGGTATGAGCCGGTATATAAAACTGCAACAGAGATGAAACATTAGCGGATATTACTTCAGTTTTGCTATTTCTGATCGAGTTTAGGGATCACATGCTCGGCACATGCGTGTATACATTTTTTTTATGGTAAGGATGTGTATTTACATATATGTGCACATACATAAATGCTCATGTATCTATACATACGTGCATGGTGCATATATATGTATCGATATAGTACATGAGTATGAGGGCAAAATAACGCATATGTATAGACACAAACATACATACGCCATACATCCATATGCATTCATGCACAGAAAAAGAAAATACAAATAATGTTTCGTAGCTCATTAGTTGCTCCTTTGTGGAGTATACCACGTTAATTAAGGAAACTAATAACAAGAATTTGACTTGGCTCCATTAATAACTATCGCCCGCTCGTATAGTAAGGAAATAAGTGAACGTGGGCCACACAGGCAGGCAGGTCACGGTGTGTAACCTCGGAGCGAGCGAGTGTTCGCCAAAGAACTGCCCAAAATATCATGTATATGGCTTTATTTAATTAATTGTTGACACGCACGATGTGTTGCGGACTGCTCTTTTTAATTAATTGGCGAAAATGGTGTTGGTTGCTCCTACCTTGTGAGTTTCAGTCCCCTTCAATTTAAGGGTGATATCCACTGTATCAGGCCTTTTGTGTCTATCTTCCGCCACGCAGTCCAGTGCAATCTCGATGCATCTCTTCACTTGTTCACAGTAGGCATCTAGTGTGGAACCCCTGAATGTGGACTGTAATTTTTTCCTCCAATTTGCACGTACCTGAAAAACCAGATTGTAACAATAAATAAAAGAAAAAGCACGGCCGTCATGCATACCGGCCCATGCATGAAAAAGCATTCCTTACCAAATCAATGAACTCTCTAGGAGTCATATCGATAAGCAACATATATGCCTTGGGTCCCGCGACTATCTTTATCATTACAACCCCGAGCGAGTATATGTCAAATTTCGTTGAGACTAACTGACGCATGACGAATTCTGGAGGCATATATTCCCTGCATACCACAGAACGATTTTGTAAAGAGCACGTTTCTTTTTGCGTAAAATAAAAGAAAAGAAAAAGAAAAGAGAGGATACTCCAACATGGCACATCCAACTTACGGTGTTCCAATTGCAGAGTCAGTCATCATTGTATTGCCATCGAAGATCCTGGACAGACCGAAATCTGCAAGTTTTGGTTCCATATTGTGATCCAGTAATATATTTTCAGGCTTTATGTCCAGATGGAGAACATGACTTTCCGACCCATGATGAAGATGCTTTTAACCCTCCCATGTGCCCTTGATAATCCTGTAACGTGTAGGCCATTCAAGCCCGTGACTTTCATCTACAGAAAATTAACAAACATTGTATAATGGTCAAATGCAAGCACGGATAGTTACTCTTAATTATTCTTCAGGTAAGCTTAAGAACGTATAGTGGATGTGGAGGACCATTGAAAAGTACCAGAAATATATTTTTCAAGGCTCCCATTGTGATAATACGGGAAGCAGAGCACTTGATGTATCTTCTCAGCAACAATTTGTTTTCCTTTATACTCCATAACTATAGGTTCTGTTTCATTGCAGAAGGCAACAAGCCTTAGAATATTCTGATGTTCAAGTCTCACGAGTCTATAGAACTCATTCTCCATGAACCTGTTGTCATATCCCATGAAACTAAATAGCTTCACGGCAATTTCTTCTCCATTTCTATCCACTCCCTGTTCAAGAGATTTGCTAGTTACCATCTGTACTGTACTACTCAGCACACCTGATGTTTTGCTTCTAACGTTGACATATGACAAGCAGGAAAATATAAGTGGCAACCTAAGGGTTGCTGCTATATTTTACTGCAAAAAACATGGACCTAACAATAATGGACACAGAGTGTGTGAGGTACAGTTGATGATAGTATGATACCTTACACTAAATTTTTTGGCGAAACGTGACCCTGTATTATTGGTCATACTTTTTTTTCGAAATGTGAGCCTGCATGATCTTACCTTATAAACCACTCCAAATGTGCCTCTGCCAATTATCCGTTCATCAGAAAAATCATCAGTCATTTCCTTCAACTGTTGGAGCGTTAGAGCTGTTATCTCCGCGTTTTCCAACTCAGAATCCATGGTACCGTTTCTGCTGGGTAACAAAAAAAAAAAAACACAATTCTGCATGAGCCAATTTGATTTGAAGCAAATATGCCAACCGTTTACTGGGGAGAACGGTAGCAGTGTACGTTACCAGCTGCCTTTTTTTCCCAACTTTCAAGTTTGAACCCTTCTGGTTTGTCACTGGTGCGCTTGACCTTCAGAAGCACCTACAACGATTTATGGTCAAAGAACATGGGCATGGGCGCATGGCAGACAAAGACAAGAGGGTATGAATATAGCATCATATGGTGATCTGTAACTCTACAGCTAGCTGAAATCTTCAGGACAGAAGAAATGTTGCAGAAGAAGAAGAAGATACTAACCTGGACCACGAGATCTGAGGGCGTGAAGGGAACAAAATTAGATGGGTCGAGCTTAATAATTAGAATAGAGAGCTGCAGCAGATAAATCTAGACGACCCACTCGATTTGCAGGTTCACCTCTCGCGGCTTGCTCAACGCCAGCTTGGCTGTAATGCTAGCCTCCAGCGGAATCAGAGGCCGAAGCTCCTCCCTCTCCCTGTCACCTGGAGCTGTGCTACTTGCTGTGTGTGCTCGATATTTCAAGGAATGGGGAACTGGGGAAGAAGGGAAGAAGCTGGTTGCTGCCTGCTGAGAGGATCGGAGATGGCTCTCCTCACTAGCCAAACCAAATAGTACATCGCCGAGCAGAGGTCAGCGACGACTTGGCAAGCTGGCCCCGGGTCTGCATTATTGGCTCCGGTCCGCTGGTACAGTGAAATCACTGCAAGCTTGGCGCCCACAGTGGCAGCCTGCAGTGTCCAAAACACAGGCACTTTGAATGGGACCCCTGTGAAATTTAGTAGTGTGGTGCCAATGTTGGGGTCTTTGGTTCACACTACGCGTCCAATCCCGCCCCGCCAACAGACTACTGAGGTGACCAACAGTGCCTGTGTTAATTTTCTAGAAGTCATTTAAAATATATATATATTTTATATTGACTTGGCACGGGCGCAACTTCTCGCCTCGTCTTCTTTGCAGCTCACCTTGGCACCCATTCTATGCCAATTGTAGCGTTTTATTAACGTAAGTACACGAACGAACGACTATCCAAAGCCATTCTATCAATGTATATGCCATGGTACCTGCGGGGAAGCCTGTGACAAAAGGTGATATCTAGTGACTAGGATTCCTTTTTTTTTCCCACCCTTTGACGGCAAGGTCAAAGGATTTGGGATAGCTTAGCCTTGCTTGACGCCATTTCTGAACCCAAACAAAGCATTTGGGATGAAGTCACCACTACCAGAACACGATATTGAATACAAGGTAGTACATGAAGTGCTGCAACTAATAAACCAATTGAAGCTGGATCATGAAACATGGCATCAGTTACCTTTTTCTGCCTCCACGCTGGTCCAAGCTCAGCCTGGGAATCATCGCAATAGAACTGATGGATAATTTGACAACCACAGAAGGCATTCTATAGCAGCAAGATTCTAATAGCTCTACGTTACTGCTCTCACATTTACAAGCCAAATCCAACTCCTATCTCGCACACCTCAAGTTACATCAGCTAACTGTCCCGAACGGCAATATAAAAATTACAAAAAAGAGAAACGAAGCAGAAACTAGAATCCAGGGCAACATTCTATCGCCACACGCTAGTTTCCATACTAGCAGCCAAGAAGGCTGTTTCTCAACGCTTACAGTACTGAAGTCTGAGCAGTGCGATGTCGTTGTACTCCGTCAACTGTCCCACGGGAACCCATGGTCCCCAATGAGCAGATCATTACCGATGAGATGCTCAAACTCATCAAATTCGTGGAAGGACTCGGCCTTCGAAGTCGCGGCATTGCCTCCAGCAGCTGTGGCGGCAGCAGCTGGATTGCTACTTACCGACTTGAAACTGTTACTTCTACTTGGGACAATGCTGGCTGTGCTGTTGTTGATCACATTACTAGGCCCGGTACCGACCGTGGCTGCACCCTTTGCGGCGCTGTTATTGATGCGCTGTGCCCGCTCCCCGGTAGCAGCACTGTTGGTGTTAGCACCTCCTGATGTGATGCCACTGTTTCCATTAGGAGTATCTGGAGGTGGTTGCTGTGGCAATGTGCGGCTGCTAGTGTTCTTAACTTCTTGAAGCAACTGATTTAGAACATGCTGCTGATATTGCGGGCTCGGACTCAAGCCCTGGTGATTATTTTGCACTCCCAAACCCTGGAGATTGTTGTGCTGAGGCGTTGGGTGCTGAAATGACCCAGAATGTTGGAATTGTGCTAGCTGCACTTGGTTAGGTCCAGGGAACGATCTAGATGTTTCCAGCTGCATGCCATTGTGCATTGCAGCAGGACCTTTGAAGACACTGGATGCCTCCTGCTGAAGAAGACTCTGATTTGCACTGGAGCTTCTGAGTAAATTCTGGTAACTGTTTAGTGTTGCAGCATTCTGTGGAGTACTATTACCAACGTCACCAGTAACAGATGCTCCATTGTCTGCATGAGCGCTTATTTCTTGTTTGACACCCATAGCTTTGGTGTTGTTCTGGTCATCGGGAAGACCAGCAGCAGCCGTTATTTGTTTTGCCTCGTGTGAATTCTGTCCTGAAAGCTTTGGTGCATTTGGTTTTGGATAATTCTTCAGGCCCTCTGCATATGAAAAAGTGCACATTAAATTAAAAAAGACACCAAAGGTTGATGAGGTAAGCAGGAAGTGTGGCCTATATCAGAATATTATTGCATTCTGATAATCTACTGCTTTTTGCCACTGTCCATGTCATATAATTCAATCTTTTGCTGTTCTCAAGGAAAAACAGATGAAGCAACACAGACCATATCTGATTTCTTTATATATGCCACTGAGAAAACTATTAATCATTTATAAGCCACCAATATGTGTGATATGTGGGACCCCATAGACACTTGACAGTGGCATATGACAGGATTTAAGTTTTTACACAGAGGCTTGTGAAACTTTTTTTTTTCAATTCTTCTAGTAAAATCCACAGCACAAACTTTGTGTGCAGACATACATTAATAATGTATGTTCATATGTTTCGAATCCATACAGACCACTATATTCAGCTTCATTAGGTTAAAAAATAACTGACTTTGACATGTAATCACATAATGTCAACTGGGTTCGCTCCTTTATGGAAAACTCCTGTTTCTAGTGCTACAAGTTTCGTTTGTACAACAAAACTTGAACTAGCAATCAACTTTCCTAAAGGAGGCATATCGTTTAATATATGTCCCACCAGCTTCATGGAAACAGTGGGAAAACATTAGTCAGAAGTCAGAACCTACTTCAGGAAAATTTGTTGACACAGACAACTAACAATTGACAGCTAGGTGAAAACTGAAGACGGTGGTAGGTAAATCCGTAAATGTGTATGATCATACCTATAGGGCCAAGATTGCTTTTGTTGGTGAACTCAATCAAGTCTTTCATGTGATTCACCACTTCCGATATCTGACAAGGACATATAAGTATGCTTGATGTATATGGATATATATGTGGAAACCATAGGATAGGATGCGCATGCAAATATAATGATATAATGTACTAAAATCTAAGCAGGATTTGTGGGCCAACACAGAAAAGTATACAATGCAACAGGAAAAGCCTGTAATTACCTGCAGGCAGCGAACATATCGCTTAGAAAGACCATGTTCATTCAAGGTGTGGTGCTCCAGATTCTTCACTAGTTGCCGTGATGCAGTCACAAACCTAACAGCACAAAAAACAAAATGATGCCTTTGCATTAGCACAAAAAAAAAAATAAGATTGCTCTGAGATACAGGATTTTCTATTTATCATGGCAAAAGATCTCTATGTAATGGTGCGGTTCACTAACATGTTGCAAATGGTTTGTGCATCATTGTTTGAAACCCCAGCAGGACCACTTTCACTGGCAGCCGCTTGGTATTTCTGGGCAACCTGTAGCAAATTATTGACCTGAAAGGCAGAATCATGTGCACGGTATAAGATATCATTATCAGTCATCAATGATGTTTACACTTGTAAAACATGATTTAAATTAAGATTTCATGAAAATAGGTTTGATCTCATGAAAATAGGTTTGACCGTCGCTGGGGTATCGTAAAGCAAAGTTCTGACTTCTTGACCTCCAACACATCAATGAAGAATGAAGAAAAATCTAAATAATTGTGGAAGAAGTTTGGTCGTGACAAGAAAGAGACATTTACACCCATTTATAAAAGTTGTCCTAAGTAACTAGACTTATGCCGCATCATGCACAATTTAATACCTGAGACCTAGGTTGACAAGAAATAACTGTATTACTATGTAGCTAGGCAAGGAGAAGTTACAATTAAAAATTCTGTAGCCAAACTAAAGTGGAACACTGAGCTAGTATAAGAAATCCACCTGTGGTGCCAGAACCCGACGAGTGATATACTCATCATGTCGTCGTGAACAGAACTCCCATGACATGATCTGAATCAATGGTAGATAAGAATTGTTATTGCCCCTTGCTTGGGACCATTTTGATGCTTACAAATGCTACACGTAACATGGAAAGGCAACTTACCTTTAATTCTGGTGTGAATATGATTCTCAAATGCCCCTCATGGGTAACATGTTGGTGCTCATAAACACTCTTTTGAACAACTTTTGTATGCTCCAGTAGCATTAGTCCATTAGGCAACCGGGATTCCTTGGGCATGTCAAGGAATAGGTATTCATCTATAACACCATGATCAAATCTAATTTGACAGAGTCTAGGAAGCACTTCATAGGTAGCTTCTGTCAGAGAGATCAGGCATAAAAAAGGATACCTGAGTAAGAGATACTTGTATTGCAAGTAACAAATCAAAAAGCTACTTGGACAAGAAACGCTTAAGATTTGCATCTGTATTATGGCAACAGCACTTGCATGGTTCACACTGCATAGATACCACAGTTTAGCTAATCTTAGGTTTACCACATATTAAATGTGAAAAGATAGACATTGATGGGATGCCACCCCATCATGCTGTTTTAATTGTTCTTCATTTGCCAGTCAGTTATCAGTCACTCATTTCAAATGCATGTGCAGTTGTGCACAGTATGATCCACTCAGCATATATTCATAAGACAATTCATTCATTTGTCATGGCTATGCATGACGCATTATTACAATTTGTATTATCACATAATTCATCTTTGTTCCGGCCTGAAACTGTATCAAGTTTGTAAACCACAAGATATTGTTCTGGCCTTTTGTAATTCATCTTGTTTTACCACAGATTCAACGAGAAATTCATATAATTCAATTTTGTTAACCCACAAGATATTTATAGGAAAGTAGAGTTTGTTGTTAACAACTAACACGAGATCAATAAGTTTCAAAGAGAAAATACAAAAACAAAATTTGAATATTGAGATCATCATGAATATAGTTTGCTAGAGTTGACAGAAATTGGCTAACCATATCCTTTTCCACAATGTGTATTGCATATGTCACATCGCCATGTGTCCTGAAATGGAAAAAAATAGGGACTGTATGAAGCATTACAAAAATATACATCACCTTTTGCAAATTTAAAAGACCAAGGAATATTCTCCTTCACTGTAAAAATGCAGAGAAAAAAGAACTGTTCTTCTCTATTTAGCTACTGCAATAAGAAAACTCATTTTACTACAGAAAGCTATACATACTATATTCTGAAGCCACTAAAAAGATACTAAATTAGATGTGGTGTTCAATGATCAGGCAGAAGTTTAAGAAGATGATGATCAATCTTATTTTGGAATCAAAATGGAAGTGATGAGGGACAGCAGAGAGTGATGTTGGACATGGAACACAAAACCAAGAAGTCTACAACAATGTAATCGCAAGTAAAATTTCCACTGTGAACGTAAACTGTTAATTAACCTGAGCTGTTTGTGGAGTAGAAACTGAAGCGTTCGCTCTCTTATCATAAGACGACACACACCATCTTTCTCTTGCTCGTGGTGCGAAATATTCCTCAACAAGCTTCCTCCAATATGTTATGAGATTATCCTACAAGACAATGTACATATAAATTGTACTGCCAAAGGCTTGCATCTTGTAATCTCATGATCAATATATACAGTGCAGAAACACAAACACACCTCTGGACGATGACGCTTTTGTGATATAAATACTGCATTAGCCTGCGCGAACAAAGCCCAGTATCGACAGGAGTCCTAACAGGTCCAGCTATTCCAGGTTGTGCTAGCGGTGGCCTAAGCTGAGGCTGACGAGAAATACCAATTTGAGATGGATGTATCTGAGCAAACGGTTGCAATAACTGCTGCTGCCTCTGCTGCATCTGTGCTAGTTTATGCTGCTGGATCAAAGCTTGAAGCTGTGGGTTCTGTTGCCCCTGGAGATGAAGGGAACTCTGACCATGGAGCAGCTGCTGAATCAGCTGTTGCTGCAGTTCATCTTGCCTAACATCAATTCTTGATTTCTTTGAAGCATGCATTGCACCACCAGCCTCAATCATGGGATGTGATGTTACACTTGAAGACCTTCGCTTTTTGTACCTGGTCCTGGGGCGACTTTGCTGCACATCAATGACTGAGGAGCCAGAGATGTTATTCGACGAAAATGATATTGGGGACGCTTGAACACGCATGAATGAATCAGTATTCATGCTTCTACTTGGTTGTAACTGAGCACCTCCGTGAATGCTGAGTTGGCGTCTGTCACCACACTGAAGGATCTCTAATAAAAGCAAGGCACATAACTGGAAAGTAGCAATAACGATCTTCCAACATTTGTAGCTAGAACCTGTTATGAGAGTAAATATCAGTGAAGATTCATGAAGTCGCCTAAGACACATACAAGTTACAATGAAAGTTTATCATCAATTTTCTTTCTTTGAAGAAACCAGCTGATGTACCAAGTTTACAAAAGAAGCAAATAACAGACAACAAATTATCATAGCTGACTAGGTCCAGAACTGAAGCTGAATAACTTTTAATGTACAAGGAAAAACACATTCACAATTATCCAACTGATGCAAATACATTTCCCATAAATACAGAACACGGAGACAAGAGAAGGTACCAGGTACAAAGATGACCACAATAATGTAAATGAACTGTAATACTTTTGTGCTAATAAAAGCACCTGAAACAGCCAACTGATCGTGTTCATATCAGCAAAATGAGTAGCAAATTCAACTCATCTCAGCAATGAACCTTAGTATTGAGAAACAGTAATACAAGCACAACATAAGAATCTAATAGTCTGTCTTCTGCAAGAACTAAAGAATCAAAACTCCTATCCAATGAAGAAGGGAATCCATAGATAGATAGATGGTGATCAAGAGAAGAAAACCAATGATATATCATAATCTTTATGACTAGAACTGTAAACAGGAAAAAAAGGAACCAATTGTTCTTCAAAACATTATGGTCCCCAAAATCCATATCATTAGTGTATCAAAGAAAAGATACTCTCTACCACCAAGATTTCTACTTTCAATGCCAGTACTACCAATTTCCAATAGACTACAAAGCACCCCGGATGGCCTGGGGGACCAACTTGACAAGCCTTGCACCAGTGCCTACTGATTGGGGTTATAAGCCGCCATGGATAGCTCAACCAAGGATGATAAATCACAGAGCCTAAGCGCATCTTGTACAAGTAGATGGAAGTGAACTCCAAGAGTGTGTGCAGGTATGGGAGAGGAAGACGTAATGGTCGGCAAACTCACTGTCTCCAAATCACAGCAAACAGGCTGGATGCTGCCACCTTTGTAGGCTAAACACAGGCACACTGCACAAGACTGTCTCTTTTATTTTCATTCCTCCATTCATCAGAGCTACTAAATACAGGAGGACCAAGCATAGGATACGGTGTGCACATGCACAACAGATAATTTTTGCGAAACCGAAGTTAGCAGGCATACACATGTATTACTAGTAATTGGGGCAGATCCGAATATAAGTAGCTTACATTAGGGTTTGTGTGCTCGATTTCAAACAGTACGAATGGAGAGGAGGGGCAAGCATACCTGGTGGGCGCCAGTCGCCGGCGAAGGGGCCGGACGATGAACTGGCAAAGGAAAGCGTCAGTCGCCGGCGAAGGGACTGAGGAAGACCCGGCGGAGGGCGTCGCCAATCGCCGCCAGTTCGTCGCCGCCACGAAAGGAAGGCCAAGAGAGCGAGAGCGACAGCGACAGCGAGGTGAACGCCTGAACGGGGACTGTCTTTTCTTTTCTTTTCTTTTCTTTTCTTTTTCTTTCCTTTCCTTTCTTTTCCTTTTCTTTTCTTTTTGCTTTCCTGTCCTTTTCTTTCCTTACATTATTTCTCTTCTTAAAAAAAAACGTCCTTAGGTATCTTGCATATATCATCTAGGATCATCATATTTATCATTATTATTATCATCATCATCATCATATTCATATTATAGGATCTATTTGAATGTTTAATAGTACAATGCTAAAAAATTAGCACTTTGTTTAGATGCTAATTAGAATAATCAAATGTTAACTAACTTCAAAATTATTGATTGCATAATTGATGGCTGATTAGCAAGACAAATCTATTAACTCAAATTAGTCCTTGATTAGAATATGAATATAGCACCATATGTAAGCTTTTTTATTTTGATTAATAGATTCATTCATCATCGCTAATTAGTCACTGCTTATGCAGATTATTCTCTTGATTGGGAGAAAACCATGATGCTCTTCCCCTTTTGCGCTCTATGTAGGCAAATAAGATGAGAGAGAGGGATGACAAACGGGCCCCAACCGTCATTGATCAAGCTAAAAACGAATTTGAGTAGTATGGCTTAGGTAGTGTTTCTAAGTAAACCACAAAATTTGAGTATGAAAATAGATAGCCCCCTAAAGAGAAAAAAGTAGGGGATGTATCTTAGGTAGCATTGCTTGAGATGATTTTAACAAGTTGGCCGACATTGGCTACTCATTCATTGGTTTCCTGAGAGTTTGTCATGGTGTTGATGTACTTCCCCGATGGCAACGCCGACGACGTAGCCGAGGTACGCGGCGCGAGCCTGGGAGGACATAATGTGATTGGAGGCGCATGCGTGGTGGTATGGTGGCGCGATAGCGACCTCGGGAGGCAACGATGTACTCCTCCGTCCCATAGAGAGACGTTCTAGCTTTCGATGCGAGTACCAAGAAAAGGCACAATACCCTTATAGCCCTACGCCACCGTCATTACTACTCCATCTTCGCACCTGCTGATTGGTTGTGGGCGTGGCGGTGAGTGGTGCCGACCAAACGACTAGCTAAGGTGTGGCGGAATAGACATGGGATCCAAAAAAGACAAGCTTAAGCGACACTTTCTATGAGACATCGCACCGGGCTAAAAACGACCTTTTCTTAATTGGGACAAAAGAGTAGGGAGCAATGTCTGTGGGATAATGTTTTCATCTCACAACAAAATGTTGTCGAACGGCTTATTAGCCACAAAACCATTAGCCGAACAACTTGACTAATGAGTTAGAGACTATATACTACTCCCTTCCTTTCATAATACTTGCAATTCTTTGACTCATATAAACCTGTGTTTGACCTCTCATCTTATTCAACTTTTTTTAATAAATATTACCACTTTTGTTATGACTTATTACATCATTAAAGATATTGTAATGACGTTTTGTTTGTTTTATAATCTACATAAAAAATTTGAATAAGACGAGTAGTCAAACACAGTTTTATATGAGTCAAAGAATTGCAAGTATTGTGGAAACGGAGGGAGTAGAAAATTAGTACCTCCTGTCTGTAAAAAGAATATATAATTAAGAACAAGTGTCACCAAAATAGTTCAAGTAATATTATTAGCATTTGTGTCAGCGAAAATATTTTTTTTTATAACTAACGAGTAAGGGGCCTAAAAAAGTAGGCGACTCAACGTTCACCCAAACACAAACACCGCGCCTTGTCTCCGGTGAATAAAAAATTTCCCTCCCCTCCCTTCCCTCACGACCGCCACATCCCCGAAAGAAACCGACCGGGCGGCGCCACGCCGAGAAGCGCCGCCGGCCGCCGTGCAAGTAAGAGGAGGCCGCGGCGGGCGCTCCTCCGCCGCCGGGCCGCGACCCACGCACGACGCCCTCGCCGCCGATTGGGGAGGCCGTGGCGGCAGCGCTCCGGAGAATCCAGCCACCGCCGCGGCGTTTCTTGCATCTTGCCGCCGCCCGCCGACCCCAGCCGTCCGCGGCCCGCCACAAGCATCCGGCGTCACATCCATCAAGCGTCTCGCCACGCCCACGAGCACCGGTACGCCGCAGACAGTAAAATGAATTGATTCACATTGATTTTCTTGAATTAGATGGCGAATGAAGATGTAGAGAACCACCCCCAGGCCACAACAATCCCGATAACCACCCCTAGTCCACAACAATCTCTAGGAGAATCGACATGTCACCTTTTTTTAGAGTAAAAGGTTTTTATTGAAACAATACCCCATCGCTTCTTTAGTATTGATCTAAAATGTCATGCATTATATTGTCCTATCCATGCGCCACTAGTTGATGTTGGAACGATACCCAATCGCTATTGTCCTCATCACGATGCGAGTGAGTGTGCTTGAGGTGGAAGGTTTGTTACAAACAAGAAATAGAAAGGTAGAAAAAGACATGACAATGTGGTTGAGGCGTAATGTTCCAAACAGGAAACTAAAAGGGAGAAAAAGACTCTAGAAACAAGTCTTGCCCAATTCAGAGGTCCTCATCCCCCTTGCCTTGGGTTCTATTTATAAGGGAGGTGGGATGGTTCATAAATTTACAAGGAGGTCCTTAAATATATTAGGCATTGGTCTTCTTTACATGGAGTGAGGGAGGGAGGCGTTTCCGCCTCTTCCCCCAATAATAGGCCCTCAAGAACTAGACTTTGACTAGTACAACAAAACCTAGTTGCTACAATATTAAGAAAAAGGGCCAAGAGTAAACGTTGTTAGTATACCTCGACTTTTGTGGGGTATCATTAGAGTAGGATGTATTTCAGCAAGGAAGGTTGGAGGCCATGATATGATGATGATGATGATGACTTGATGATCACTTGAAGGATTGTGGCCTAGCCCTTGGTTGACATAGTTGTTTGCGAGGGATTTTTGATGTGTAGGGACCAACTCTTTGTAGCCAAAGTAGTCATAGTAGTGGGAGGAGTTGTTCAGGCGGTTGTGGTCGTCGAACGCAGATAGACATAAAAGTTGCCATCAAAGATGAGGCATTTTGTTGAGGTTGACATGGACAGAGTAGTCATCTAGCTCATGTGCAGCGGACAAGACATGTCCTCTTCGTTGTCGACAGTGTTGACGATAAATTTTGGGGAGGTTATTCACTTTAGCCAAGAGTGTCAGCGGGGTGAAGTTGGAGTCCTCATTGAAAATAGTTGATGATGAGTATAATGGTAAGCCCGTGGTCTCAAGGTAGCCTAGGGAGCCGAAGTTGACATAGAAGTAGATGAACGAGGCAATGGTGATGTAGATGGTGTCTATGGTGGCAGAGGCAGGTGTGGATCTTCAATCCAATTGTGAGGCCAAGGTGCTAATGAAGTGCTAGCGAGGGTGAGGCCAATATATCATCAAAGATGAATGTGAGCCCCTTGTGGAAGTACTGCTACTCTACTCTAGTTTAAATTATCTAAGTTTCTACTCTACTCTAATTGAACTAGCGAAGCAACAAGAGAGCTACAAGCTACTCAAGCTAGAGCAAGAAAGTTATGAAAGCAATGCAAATTGTCAATTTTATACCGCTGGTCTAGAAGGGATGAACCAATCAATCATGAACGCAATCAATAGCACAATGGAATCCTCGACAAGAGATTGACACAATGATTTTTTACCGAGGTTCACTTGCTTTCCGGGAAGCTTGTCCTCGTTGTGGTGATTCACCCACTTGGAGGTTCATGAGTTAATTGGCATCACACGCCAAACCCTTCTCGAGGCAGCCAACCATTAATAGAGGAGTCATTAATGATTGGGCAACGTATGGTGAAATCATTTTACATGTAGTAGTTTGCGGTGTGACATCATGCAACATACTATGTTCACTAGTGTGAATGAAGCCACGCCGGTGCCTTCAGCTCCGACCCTCCATTCTTCCCCTCACCGGATTTGTAACTTAAGTAGTGTATTGCAATGTTCATCTTGTATGTCGTTATTTCTCTTCTTAAAAAAAAAACGTCCTCAGGTATCTTGCATATATCATCTAGGATCATCATATATATCATTATTTTTATCATCATCATCATATTTCATACTATAGGATCTATTTGGATCTTTAATAGTACAATGCTAAAATTTAGCACTTTGTTTTGATTCTAATTAGAATAATCAAACGTCAACTAATTTCAAAATTATTGATTGCATAATTGATGACTGATTAGCAAGACAAATCTATTAACTCAAATTAGTCCTTGATTAGAATATGTTTAATATAGCACCATATGTAAGCTTCTTAGTTTTGATAAATAGATTCGTCATTGCTAATTAGTCACTGATTATGCAGATTATTCTCTTGATTGGGAAAAAACCATGATGCTCTTCCCCCTTTGCGCTCTATCCAATTTTCTTTATTATCTATGATTATAAAAAAATGCGACATTCCTTTTTTGTTACAACGTAATCTGCAACGATATGGTAGAATAGACTTCGCAAACAACATAATTATTTTTGACATGAACTAGATTGTTCGATTATAATACAGGCGGAATGTGGAACGTTATGAAAGTAACGGTCAAAATATCTTATTTAGAAAATCAAATAAACACGTTTGATACAATCTTATCTATACCTACTAATAAAAACGAGAAAATTTCCGGTGCTAATTTTTGGTTCACCCTTGAAGAAGTGTCCAAACTTAGTCTTGATGGGACACGTACAACTTATAGTATAAATCAGAAATACACTGTATGCGCCCGAAAAAAAAAAACACCTCCTCCGTCCGCATAGGACTCCCCCAACAATCAGCACATGCAACTCAAGCACGTATGGTCAACAACTCAATAAGACACAAACTCCGGTTCCAAATACGATTCAAGTCCCAAACATGATACAGACAGACTTAGAGTAACACGATTCAAGTCCCAAACATGATACAGATCCAAATCAAATGACCTCAATAAAGGAACAACTCAAACCGGACGAGACTCTAGCGGTGGCGAGGCAATCTCACATAGAAATCTTGGAGGCCTGGTGCTACTTGGCTTCGGGATCCCGCACACCGTGATAGCATACTTCAACGACCAATGACGAGACGCGGGTTCAATCTGCAAAACCACGGCGGATCGATCTGATGCAAGCACCACCTGTACCGGTTAAAGCAATGTGACCAAAATAAAATTTTTTAAGATCAACTAATAAACATGACGCAATAATTTATCTATTAGACTCTCATGTTAATGTGTTAGAATGTGTGTCAATACATAATGTCAAGTTTGGTTAAACGATGTTGAAACCTAAAACATGATCGTTGAATTTGTAAACTAAAATAACCCCGTAGCAATGCACATGTATTTTTGCTAGTTATAAAAATAAGTGAAATTTTACAGCGCTTTGAAAAAACTAGAGCCATCCATTCAGATAGATTAACATGCCATAAACTTAGAACAATCAATGTTAATCAACTTAAGTTGTGGACCGGAACTGTAATATATGAGTCCGGAACCAAGAAATATGAGTTTGGAATTCTTTCCAAAAAGAATATTCAAAGGATAGATTAGTACTTTCTGTCTCTTGTCTCCTTATAAGCGCGGCGGCGAACATGCCCGACCGAGTCGAGACGTGATGATGTCGGGTTCTTCAATGTTCCTCTCATCGTCCACGGATGGTTCGCCATGGAACAGAACCCCATCTTGACCGGGCGCCTATGTATCGTTGTCCGAAGACCTGATTTGACCAACTCCAGCGTGTGGTGGCCGAGTTGTCGATCGAATGAAGCGATCGGGGACACCTCCTCACTCGTGTCATGTACGAGGGGGAAGCCAATGTAGTCGGTTGACGTGGACCGAACGGGATCGAGGGCCTTGTGGCGGTTCACCTAGGCGGCGCCTGTGGCTCTAGATTTATAGGTAGTAGAGATCAAAATCACTACTCTAGCAAACATCATACTACACCTTAAGTTTGTTGGCCCTCTATTTTCTCCTCAAGTCCCTCCAATTCTTGTTGGCTCTCTACTCCCCCTACTTCATCTCCCTCCAATTTCACTCGATGTGAAGTCCCTGTCCACGTCCCTTGCACTGCTCCACTTGAATCTGCTCCACGATCCCAGTCCCTGGTGCATTGCCTCCCCGGCGGCAGCGATGCCACGATGGCCCTCCCGGGCCTCCCTAGCGTCGGCGCCCACCCGACCCTCCCCAACGACGGTGCCCTCCTGCCTGACGCAATGGTTCCTCCCCAAATAGTCGTGGACCCCGACACGACCGCGCCCCCCGGCGTCGACGTCGATCAGCGAGGCCAACCCCGGTGTCCGCGACCTACCCGCGACGCAACCAGCCCTCGGCGGTGCCCCTCCTTTGCTCATCTGCTCGACATCTCTCCTCGTGCTCCTTTGTTCGACGTAGGCAAATAAGATGAGACGTAAGGGATGACAAACAAAGCGCCAACCGGGTCATTGATCAAGCTAAAAACGAATTTGAGCATTATGGTTTAGGTAGTGTTGCTATAGTATACCACAAAATTTGACTAGCATGAAAATAGGTAGCACTCTAAACAGAGAAGTAGGGGGTGTTTTAGGTAGCTTTGCTTAAGATGCTTTAACAAGTTGGCCGACATGCGCTCTCTGTTTTTAAGGCGTCGCCTAGGCGACGACTAGGCGTCGCCTAGGCGACAAAGCGTCGCGTGAGCCCCCGGGTGTCGAAGACGCCGCGCCTCGAGCGTATGGCGTCCGCCTAGGCGATTTAGGCGTCGCCTAATCGTGGTTTAGCGTCGGGCGGACGCCTTTGACCACGCGAGGACGCCGGATGCCGATTCGCGGGAAGGGCGCTAAAACCAGCGGCCCGCTGGAAATCACCACGCCAAATAGCGTAAATAGGCAGCGTCCGCCCAAGCCCGGCCAAATTGCCGCCGACGGGAATCCACACCACGTGCTGCGGCGGGAAATCGACGCGGATACCTAGTGAGCCCGCAGAATTCCACTCCCGTGCGTGCGCGCCAGCGACCGCGAGTCGGGGGGGAGAAGAAAGAGAAGGCAGTAGGCCCACCTCGTGCTTTCGCCGGCCGCCGCTCATCCACCCGCCGGTCCCCGCCGTGGAGCCGGCCTCCGCCGGGCCCACTCGTCCGTGGCCTTCAGCACCTTTCGGCTGCTCGTCCGTGTCTCGAAGAGTGGAGCCGCTCGTCCACAATTTGTCGGGTCCACCTCCGCCCTTTTATCCCCTGCCTCCTCTCTGTCTCTCTCAAATGTGCATGTACTACTGTACTCTGCTTTCTTCTTCTTGTACTCTGCTTTCTTCTTCTTGTACTCTGCTTTCTTCTTCTGAATATATAGTATGCGTGCTCTGCTTTTGCCCTGAATTTTGTAATGCACACTGCTTTGGATCTGAAAAATATTATATGTCTCGTGCTCTACTTCTACTTTGAATATTGTATGCTAATTGCTTGCTTGTGCACTGAAATACTGAATATTATATGACTGCCACATACCTACAGCACAATGCACAACTGCAAAAGAATCTTTCTTTGATCAGTATATAATGTTTGTGTCAGAATGTTACTGCCTCTGCTTGTGTTCTTTCTTTAGGGCCTCCCACTGCTCCCTAATTCTTTTGCTTTCTTTTATGTAGCTTGGAGCCATGGCAACCTCAGTTGAAGCACCTGATTATGACCCCAAGACTGATCCAGCAAGGAAAGCAAAGTCCAATGACCCAGGCTGGAAATATGCCTACTGGCAGGACCCTGCTAAGAGAGACTGGGTAACATGTACCCTGTGTGGACATGAGGGTTCAGGAGGCATAAAGAGGTTGAAGCAACACTTGGCTGGTGGATATGGGGATATTATCCTTTGTCCAAAAGTTGGCACTGAACTCAGGAAAGAGATGGAAGTGCAGAAGAAGAGAAGAAGGCCTGTGTTCTTAGATAGTGTTGAGGAAGAGGCAGATGGGGAACCAGAAGATGAAGTTGTGGAGGTAACAGCAGCAGATGTACAGGCAGCAGCAGCAGCCAATGCAACACCAAAAGGGGCTGCAAGAAAACCAAGTTCTGGGACAGCCGCCAAGAGAAGGCATGCTATCTTTCAATTCAAGGCTTCAAAAGCTAGCAGTGTCAAGTCAACACCTTCACCAAAGACATCAGCGGCAACAAAGTCAGTTCTTGGTATGCTTAGAAGATCACCTGAACAGATAGTAGATGAAAGGCGTGCAAAGCAATTTCAACCCACCATTGAGTCAAGCACAAAGACTAAGGAGGAGAAGCTGTATGTGGATACACAATGGTCACTATGGTTCCTGGAGGCTGGGATATCCTTATATACAGCAAATTCAAGGCAATTTGAAATTGCTTGTGAGGCAACGGCCCAATATGGTTCAGGCTACAAGCCTCCAACTAACCAGCAGCTTGGTGGTCCTTTGCTTCAAGAATGTGTCAAGTTAACAAGTGACATGAGGAAGGACCATGAGCTGGCCTGGAAGCAATATGGTTGTACACTGATGTCACATGGATGGACTGATATGAAAGGGCGACACTTGATTAATTTCCTTGTGAATAGCCCTGCTGGAACATACTTTCTGGAGTCAGTTGATGCATCAAGTGAAGTCCATAGTGCAACAATGTTAGCTGATCTGTTACAGGAGAAGATTGAGGACATTGGAAAGGACAATGTTGTTCAAGTTGTGACTGACAATGGTGCTAATTACAAGGCTGCTGGTCATATCTTGATGGATAGGATTCCCACACTGTTTTGGAGTCCTTGTGCTGCCCATTGTTTGGATCTAATGTTGGAAGAAATTGGAAATATGCCTGCATTCAAGAAACCTATTGCACGTGCTAGGCGTGTCACCACATTCATTTATAGGCATGCGAGACTTCTTAGTGCAATGAGGGCTCAAACAGGTGGCACTGATCTTGTTAGGCCAGGAAAGACTCGATTTGCCACATCATTTTTGACATTGAAGAGTCTTTACAAGAACAAGGATGCCTTAAAGAGCTTGTTTGTTAGTGAAGCATGGATCGAACAACTTGTGTAAAAACTGCAGCAGTCAACAAGTGCAAGATATTGTGCTATCTACTGAGTTTTGGAACAAGGTAGAAGATTGCTTAAGGGCTTTAGCCCCACTCTTAATTGTTTTGAGGGTCAGATGGTGATGAGAAGCTCACGATGCCGAGGTCACAGCTCTAATGAATCATGCAAAAGAGAGGATAAAACAAAGCTTCAATGTACCGTCAAAGGATGGCCTGCTCAAGAAAATCATGGAAATTATTGAGAGGCGTTGGTTGAACCAAATGGAGCATCCACCGTATGGGGCTGCTCTATATTTGAACCCGGAAAATTTTTCCCTCTTGTAAAAGCTAATGATGATGAGGTCATTTGGACAGCTAAGACACTCTTTTAATAAAGTGGTTGAAAGAATGATACCAGATGTGGAAACACAAATGAAGATCAACAGGCAAGCCATTGAGTATGAAGAGCAACGTGGAGAAGTCTTCTCAAACAGATGGCAAAGGAAAGCCATGACAAAATGAGTCCTCGTAAGTGTTATTAATCTCAGCTTTTGCAAATTTCAAAGAACTTCATTGCATTATCAACTCCTAATATGTGTTGTCCTTTCATGTAGTTGATTGGTGGCGTTCTTATGGGGGCCGAGCCATTGAACTACAAAGACTTGCTAAGCGTATAGTTAGTCTTTGTGCTTCATCATCCGGTTGTGAGAGATGCTTTGAGTGCCTTCAGTCATGTGAGTATCCTTGTGATAAAAAAAAAAATTCTATTTAAATGCATACAATTTGATTTTTATTTTGCTTCCATCTAATTTTTTTTTTCCTTCCTTTTCTTTGTAGATGCATACAAAGAAAAGGAAATGAACAGACTCGCCTGCACAAGAGGCTGAATGATATGGTCTTCGTTTCATACAATCGGAAAATGAGAACAAGGTTTCAAACATTATGTGAGAAGGCAGGCAAGGGATATGACCCTTTGGTCATTGAGGACTTCAATTGGGACAATGAATGGGCTGATTCATTGCATGTGCATGTTCCTAGTGCTCGAGGGTCTGATCTTGTTAATGATCTCACATGGCTGCATATTGATGAAGCCACTGGTGCATCGAAGCGCCGCGGGTCGTAATCCTAGGAGAGGTGCTGCTCCTCCTCAATATTATAGCCGTACCAGACATGTTGCTTTCTTCTTTACGCTATCAAGATGGACAAGAGGAAGATGAAGTTGACCCACATGATGATGCGGAAGTGAGCGAGGGTGAAGAAGATGGCAAAGTGTCTTTAAGCTATCGAAGAAGACAATGCTGCCGATCCCGATGAGTTTGATGATGGATTTTGAGTGCTGAAACAGAGATTTGCACTCACCTCTTTTTTGTGTCCTACACCCGTCATGCACTCATGTAGTCATGTTGTATGGCTTTGGTGTAGTTGACAGCTACTAAAGAAGACAAGGCTGCTGATCTTGAGTTGTTTGATGATGGATTTTGAGTGCTCAAACGGATATTTGCACTCAGCCCTTTTTGTGTCCTCGCACCCTTGTCCAACACCCATGTTGTATGGCTTTTTGGTGTAGTTGACTAGCCACTAGTAATTAGTTTCAGACTTTCGCCTAAGTTCCTGGACTATTAGAGACAAACAATGATGTAATTTGTCATGCTCATGCATGAACTAAGGCACTAAGCCACTAATGCTTGTAATGCTTGCTAAGTTGTTGTATTGCCTCTTGTGTATTGTTTATTTTTCTTATTTAATTATCAGCAGTTGATAACATGCTCATTTACATTATTTCATTTCATAGATTGCTGAATTTTAAATTTCTTATGTAGTTTGCTTCAAGGGGAGTGGATGCTACATGGGAGAAGAGCTTTGGGAAAGGGAACAAAGAAACTTGGCTCAAGAATTGGGAACAAACAAGGTATATATGTGCTGAAACTAGTATACAAAATTCTCGCCTTATCGCCTTATGATGTGAATATGGCATCGCCTAGGCGTCCGCCACAAACGCCTAGGCGTTGTGAAGGGGGTCGGGCGCCGCGCAACGCCGCAACACCTTAAAAACAGAGCATGCGCTACTCATTCACTATTGGTTTCCCGTAGAGTTTGTCGTGGTGTTGATGTACTTCTTAACGGAAACGATGACTACGTAGATGAGGTGTGTGCGAGCCTGGGAGGACATGATGTGATTGGCGGCGCATGTAGGTGGCATGGTGGCGAGATAGCAACCAGGAGGCAACGATGTACTCTCTCCGTCCCATAGAGAGACGTTCTAGCTTTGGACGTGAGTACCAAGAAAAGGCACAATACCCCTATAGCCCTACGCTCACAGTCATTATTGCTCCACCTTGGCACCTGTCGATTGGTTGTGGGCGCGCGGTGAGTGGTGACATAGATCGACAAACTAGCTGAGGTGTGGCAGAATAGACGTGGGACCCAAAAAGACAAGGTTCAAAGACACTTTCTAGCACACGCAGGCACTGTCGTCCGATGGGCGCGGTCGTTTTGTTGCCCTATAGCGAAGCACGGGCACACTACTAGTAAATATAAAATAAATAACCTAAATGCTACTTCTAGCGCAAGCGGTGCATCGAAGCCGCCGCAGCGCGCACCGTGTACTCCACCATCTGATATAAGCCCTTGCGCGCACTCCCGTCCGATGGGCGGCGGCCGCTTGATGCACAACTCACTCTTTGCCTATGCACCCGCAAAAACTATTTGAGAGCCCGAGACCGCCGGCATCTCACGCACGTGGGTCGCTCTTCCTCCTCCCACCCCCTCTCTCTCCTCTCTCCCGTGATCGGGCGACGGCGATCGAGAGCACCTCCTTGGTGACCATCAATCGCTCCCGCACACCACCAGAATGTAACCTCCTAATTACGGGCCCACCACGCACTGGTCATTGACTTAAAGACCTCGACAAAGCAAGTGCGTATGCACCCAATAACTTAAGAAGCCCTGTTGATATCTCATACCAGGATCAACAAAGGAGTAGCTACAACATTACAACATTTGTTATAAAAATATAGATCAGAGTGCGGAAGAATAATAACATTAATTTTACAAATTGTGAATAAGTCACATCCGAGTAAACTTAACTTAATTGCGAAGCTAGGTAGAATCGAAGATAAACAAGATCATGTCGTGCCCACCGACATAACCTTGGTTAAAAAGACGAGTCAAGACACGCAAATGGGGGTCAACAAACCCCTCGAGTACGGAGTACTCAACAAGACTTACCCGACTAAAGAAAAATAGGAGAAGACTCGAATGCTTTGGTCTAATAGGAATCAAGGTAAGGCTTTTAGCAAGAATCAAGGACTCTTTTTTTGCGAAAAGCTTACTAATGATAAATCCTTACTTTCAACATTTTATTTTCAAGTAAGGTTCTCACCTATTCTAGGTGATCTTATACTATAGCAAACACTTGTAGAAATTCCATCACTTATTCCATCTCTTCTCTGTTCCATAATTAAACTACGATGTAAGTGGGAAACCAAGTCTCCATATCCGAGAAGCACGGCGATTTCGAAATCGATTAACCCAAATTGGGAGTTCTTTCCACACGACATATGTAGCACTTAAGCTTGCATATATCAACCCTTTCCCCGATACTCAAAACGGAACCGCGTCCCCACGCCACCCGAGAATACCGTACACCTCCAATCCGGGACTTTAACCCACGAGGGTAACATGTACTCCCGCCATCTCTCCACTCCCAAAGGTCGCGGTTGTATGCGTTTCCGATTTGACACCCCCAAGATCGCTTACCGGAGTATCGCGCCCGTAACTAGGGTCGACCGTGATGGGATGACACCCATGACAGACGTGCCATTGGTCCAACGACCTCGGCGCAAATTATGCTCCATAGTCTCGGTGCACATTACTTACAACGACGGTCCTTAATCGACAAGCCGGAAATACTACACCGAGACTCCATTCTCAATGCAAATTACCCGACCGGTCTCAAATTCAAAACCATATCCCAAATGGTTCCATAATATATCATCCTTTCTCAACAAATGCCTCTTCGGGCTATATAAAGGACTTGTCACATTTTGACTCAAAAGTCTAACTAGTATAGCCAGGGCTAAGCGCTCTAGCATTTTAGCAAAACAGGTTATCAAGGTAGATAAATCGAAATAAACAAGGAATGGTAATGCATCAATTAGGTTGTCACTCAACTCCTATCACCTAATGCAAAGCATAAAGCAAAGGTGATATAAAGCTTTGTAAAACACAAGGAAATGTTTAAATGCACCGGGGCTTGCCTGAGTTGCAGGGAAAGTCAGATTCCGTAGAAAAGTTGTTGAAGTCAAACTTGATGGCATCCTTGTCGACGGACTGATCTTCTCCGAAACTTGATCATCGCGAGCCATCTCGACGCTTTCTCCAAGGCTCCATCAACACGATTCGACTCACTCGTATACTCTACACGTAATTGATGATGCATGCTTTAGCATGATAGAATGGTAGACATGATGCGTGATGATGCATGAAATGATAAACATCTTAAGTACAACTTTTCTTCACGATAAAGTTGCAACCTAACAAAACCAACTTATTGAACTACTCTACAAGATATCATCACCATTGCCTAAGGAGTTCTCAAGGACCATCTGATAGTGGTATGGTTTAGGGTTCACAAAACAACCCGAAAGTCTCTCAAAACCTAAGTCGGAAATCACTTATCCTCTCATTTTCTAATTAAATAAATAAAGCATAAAATAGAAAATAATTTAACTTTTTCCAATGGACCCCAAACTTTTTTCACAAGTAGGTCACATCATGAAACAGCACCAAAATAATTTTCATGATTTTTGGATAAATAAAATAATTATTAAAAATCATAGAAGATGCATTTTTTTAATTAAAATTTGTATTTTTAAATCATGCCAAAAGTATTCAAATCAAAAGTTTCAAAATTTTCATGGGTAGATATACTCATGGGAAGGCTACACAAAAATTTTCAGAATTTTTAAAGCTATATTTGAATTTATATGAAAATAACAAAAACTACACTATTCAAACAAATAGAAAATGGAAATTCATTTGTTAAAAAGAAAAAGGCTTTTTTGGCCTAATCTAGCCCAGCACTATGCATGGCCTGGTTCAACAAAGGGCGGGCTGGCCCAAAAAGAACAAGAAAAGGCCGCCCAACTACGGCCCGCTCGACTTGGGCTTGGCAAAAATACAAAAGAGACCCTGAACTTTCATGAAATTATAAATAGGTACAAAGCACTATTCATATGAGTCATGAGACTTCTCACCTAGCACCCCCCCGATTTTCCAATTTCTCAAAATAGGTCCTTCTTCTTTTTCATCTTCCTTTCCTCTTCTTCTCTTCGCTCGATGGAGCAAAACAGGGAGGGGCGGCACCGGCGGCGACCCTGGCGCCGGGCGAGGCGGCCTCCCGGCCTCGGGCGACGGGCGGCGCGAGGCTAGGTGGCGCCGAATTCCCCTCCACGCCCGCCCGCCCGGCCCTCTGGGGACAGGGCTTGGCACCCACGCGCACGGCATGGCGGCGGCCACGGGCGGAAGGGGCGCAGCCTAGTGAAAGCGGCGCGAGGGGGCTGAGAACCAAACGGCCAAGGGCGATGCTCGCACATGTGGAGCGACGATGGTGGCTAGGATGGGGGAGGAGCGACGACAGCCATGAGGTCCGGCGAAAACGTTACGGCGGCGGCGGCCGGCGTCGCCTCGAAGGTGGGAGAGAGAGCGAGAGAAACGCGAGGGAGGATAGAGAAGCTCGTTCCCGGCCTCCCAAACCCCAACAGGGCCTCCAGTGCGCCGATACGGAGGTGGGTGGCGATGGCGATGGCGGTCGGCGCCCATGGAGACGCTGACACGCGCAGAGCACGCGCCGCCCATTGAGGCATTTTCCCGAACACCCGAGACGTGACAAAGTTGCCGACTTTGGGGGTCATCTTGGGCCATTTTCCCCCGCCGAAGGGACATGGGCCAAGAGACAAAATGTTCCCCACTCGATCAATCTTCACTTTTCATAACAGGCCCATGGTTATTAGTCGCTCAGATTAAGAGATAATCATCTCCAAAACTTGCATTGTCAACGACTTAATGGTACTTGGAAATGATTGTCAAAACCTTGTCAAATCAAATCCGATCGATTTCAACTTTTGATATGTTGGTCCTCAAAGCATAAACTCAAATCCGTATTTTTGGCCCAACTCAAGTTGCTTAACAAAATCTCGAGAACGCGAGACGCCGATCCCGTCGGATACTAATCTCGGACTTAGAAAAATTCTAAGTCCCAAGTTTGACCTTCTCTTTAAATCTGAATTTTGCAAATTACTCTCAAAATTTGAACTAAACTCAAAAAATTTCCAAAAAGTAACCCCCTTAATTTTTCAAGATCTACAACTTTCACAATTGGACCATTTTCAAATTCAGCCTCTAAATAAGACTTTTGAAATGCAGTTCAAAACTTTGAAATTTGAATTCAAAATTACTTTTAAAATCATGTAACAACTTGAAAAACTTTGTACATGACTTTTGTTCCTCTCAACAAGATCTACAAACTAGCTTTTTGAAAGTTTTCTCAAATTTTGCATAAATTTTGAAATATAGAAAAGGGGGTAAATAAGGTTTGAATAAAATTCAAAATTACTTGAAAATTTTAAACTAAACTTTGAAAACTCAAAATACCAACTTTGTTAAATTTTGAAAACTCTACAAAAATGCTTTAATGACCATACCCAAAATCTTGATAAATTTTGAATAAAATAAAAGGGGACAAACTAGGGTTTGAAATCCGTGGTTTCCACAAGGGGACAGCTTCCTAATCCGATTCTTTTCGCGTTTCTTCGACCGATGACGTGACCATGAACTAATACACTTGTCTTTGGCCAAATCCATTGCTTAACCGGTAATTAACACCGGGTGTTACAGCCCTTCCCCTAAATAAATCTCGGCCCCGAGATTTGGGATAGAAGACTTTTAAGGGAAACGAAGGCATGTTACCCTTGATCTTTGTTCATAGAATTTCCTTCATTGACTCCCATAAAACATTGTTACTTCTCCTTGCATATCTCGGCTCGTCCAGTCTTTTGAGTTCGATGGGAAATCTTCTCACCGAAGACCCCCGATCATCCCCACTCAAAACTGTATAAGGTGCCTCGTGATAAAATCTTTACTCCAATTAAATCAATTAGCCATTTGATTCTTAACGCATCCGTCTTCCTTGTGACAGGTAATTCAACTGAACTATTCTTTGAAGTCGAAGTTGCCCATAAATGTTTAGCTTTCAATCCAATGTCAATAAGCAACTCATAGAAACCTTTTTGCAAAAAGAACACGGTGCCTCTAGAGAGTTTTCCGTTTCTTCGCCTCTAATGACTTGACCAATAGCACTCATAGTCTTACCATCCTTTCTCGTTAGGAAACCGATCCACACACTCCAGTTGTTTGCGTCCACGTAGAACTATCCAATCTTCTCCACCAACTATGGTGTGCTCGCAGTGCTTAAGTATTGGATGACGTAATTCCCGCCGACGTGGAGGCGAGTAACGGGCCGAGGCCATGGAGGGGTTCGATATGGTGTAATGGCAAGAGTTACGGCAAACATGGCACACAAAGAGAGGAAGAAAGAAGGCGTGGTGCAGGAGAGGCACAACGAAACTGCAACACGGAAGCGAGCGCGAGAGGAGTCAGGATGCTTACGGCATTCAACAAACACGTGGCGGCAACAAGATGCCACAAAGGATCCCGACCTTCAAAATGGTTAAACAGAGTCCCTTATCTACTACTTCTTGTAGTCCGTTAATATTGATGTCGTGACTTGCTCTTCAAGGGTTCCCTTTTCTTGTAACTTTCGAAGGAACTCACAAAGCAACCGGATCCGATATACAAGTCTTCGGATAGAATAGAGTTAAATAACCAAAGAAAGTCATGACAAGGGAATGCTTAGTGTAGTTTACAAAGGAAAGATAGCAACTAAAAAGAAAGTTTTAAGGTGTGGAGTCAATATGAAGGTGATTCAAGATCAAAGCCAAGGAAGTTTTAGAGATCAAAGAGAAATTGTATGGCATCGCCTCCTTTCTTGAAGAAACGCCTAAGAAGTCCATCGTGACATGGCATGGTTCCACATGGCACAACATAAGTTGTGGTAAAGATTTACGCACAACATCCTAGTTGGACTAAGGTTCGAACAAAAGTACACATAGACTTAGCAAGAAAAACACAAACAACACCCAACATTAACACCATTTTAGATAACATGCGAAACATCATATATATGCATTACATGAATGCTATAAACAACATATGCAATGCAATGATGCTTGCTAATGATGCAGCAAAAAGGTGATCATGAACATCTAGGATATGAAGATCCTTCCCCTTAAATGAAATCTAATTTTGAAATTTCAAGGTGGCAAATCCCGTGGGACAAATAGCGGGTAAGCAAAAAGTGTCAAACACAATAACTTACAAGGGGTTTAAAAAGACAACAAGGTTTGATTCGGAGATTGCAACCTAAACGAAAAGTTGGTTGCAGTAGCAAGGGCTTATAAGAAATTTTACAAAACAACAAGAATTAATATCAAGATTACAATCGAAGAAAAAAAGTGATTGCAACCTATAAGGGGTTTTCAGAATTCCAAAGGAATACGGATAGGAATTTCCAAAAGAGTTTGCAACGAAGGTGGAAGCACGATAATCGTGGAATTATAGTGAAGAGAAGAGCATGTGTCGAATGAAAGAAGTCAAAATACGACACATGTATGAGTTGAGAAATCAAGGAGTAGTCTCAAGCTTTTAAATAGAGTTGACATAGCAAGGTGCAAGCTCCCAAAAGGTCCGGAACTTATGAATCAAAGATTATCAAATGGAAGTCCATTAACCAAAACCGGTATAGGACGAAATTTAGGACAACAACTATAAAGACGAATAGTTGTCCGATGAAGGAAGGAAGTCTCAACATTATCTAGGTACTTCAACATTATATGCATAATATGATGCATGCTCGTCCTACTCGCCTTCACAACGTTAGTCGATATAAGTTAGATATATATAGGGCAATACTTTATACACTATCTCTTCCGATGATCTTGGCGTAATGGTGAATGGCTCTTAGTCGAACTTTGTCGACAATATTCAACTCTTTAGTTGTTCTTCACAAGAAGAGATGAAACTTCTCGAAGCCTTTTATTTGATCCCTCATGACATCTTCTCAAAGCCTTCCATCAAGCATAAGGAAAGATAGGAGATTATTTATAATTTGTTACTTTCAAAAACTTTTAGATTACAAAATCATTTTGAAGTTTTCAAAAGTAATGTTGTAACCGATCCTAAGTATGAGCTCGATACCACTCAGAATGTAACCTCCTAATTACCGGCCCACCACACTTTTGTCATTGACTTAAAGACCTCTCGACAAAGCAGCGCGATGCACCCAATAACTTAAGAAGCCCTGTTGATATCTCATACCAGATCAACAAAGGAGTAGCTACAACATTACAACATTTGTTATAAAAATATAGATCGAGTGCGGGAAGAATAATAACATTAATTTTACAAATTGTGAATAAGTCACATCCGAGTAAACTTAACTTAATTGCGGAAGCTAGGTAGAACCGAAGATAAACAAGATCATGTCGCGCTCCCACCGACATAACCTTGGTTAAGCAAAGACGAAGTCAAGACTGCAAATGGGGGTCAACAAACCCCGAAAGTACGGAGTACTCAACAAGACTTACCCGACTAAAGAAAAAAATAGGAGAAGACTCAGGAATGCTGGTCTAATAGGAATCAAGGTAAGGCTTTTAGCAAGAATCAAGGACTCTTTTTGCGTAAAAAAGCTTACTAATGATAAATCCTTACTTTCAACATTTTATTTTCAAGTAAGGTTCTCACCTATTCTAGGTGATCTTATACTATAGCAAACACTTGTAGAAATTCCATCACTTATTCCATCTCTTCTCTGCTCCATAATTAAACTACGATGTAAGTGGGAAACCAAGTCTCCATATCCGAGAAGCACGGCGATTTCGAAATCGATTAACCCACCGGGGAGTTCTTTCCACACCCACATATGTAGCACTTAAGCTTGCATATATCAACCCTTTCCCGGATACTCAAAACGGAACCGCGGCCCCACGCCACCCGAGAATACCGCACACCTCCAATCCGACTTTAACCCACGAGGGTAACATGTACTCCCGCCATCTCTCCACTCCCAAAGGCGCGGTTGTACGCTTTCGATTTGACACCCCCAAGATCAAAGCTTACCGGAGTATGCGCCCGTAACTAGGGTCGACCGCGATGGGATGACACCCATGACAGACGTGCCATTGGTCCAACGACCTCGGGCGCAAATTATGCTCCATAGTCTCGGGTGCACATTACTTACAACGCGACGGCCCTTAATCGACAAGCCGAAATACTACAATCGAGACTCCATTCTCAATGCAAATTACCCGACCGGGTCTCAAATTCAAAACCATATCCCAAAGATGGTTCCATAATATATCATCCTTTTCTCAACAAATGCCTCTTCGGGCTATATAAAGGGGACTTGTCACATTTTGACTCAAAAGTCTAACTAGTATAGCCAAAGCTAAGCTGCTCTAGCATTTTAGCAAAACAAAGTTATCAAGGTAGATAAATCTAAATAAACAAGGAATGGTAATGCATCAATTAGGTTGTCACTCAACTCCTATCACCTAATGCAAAGCATAAAGCAAAGGTGATATAAAGCTTTGTAAAACACAAGGAAATGTTTAAATGCACCGGGCTTGCCTCGAAAGTTGCGTGGAAAGTCGATTCCGTAGAAAAAGTTGTTGAAGTCAAACTTGATGGCATCCTTGTCGACGGACCGATCTTCTCCGAAACTTGATCATCGCGAGCCATCTCGACGCTTTCTCCAAGGCTCCATCAACACGATTCGACTCACTCTCGTATACTCTACACGCAATTGATGATGCATGCTTTAGCATGATAGAATGGTAGACATGATGCGTGATGATGCATGAAATGATAAACATCTTAAGTACAACTTTTTCTTCACGATAAAGTTGCAACCTAACAAAACCAACTTATTGAACTACTCTACAAGATATCATCACCATTGCCTAAGGAGTTCTCAAGGACCATCTGATAGTGGTATGGTTTAGGGTTCACAAAACAACCCGAAAGTCTCTCAAAACCTAAGTCGGAAATCACTTATCCTCTCATTTTCTAATTAAATAAATAAAGCATAAAATAGAAAATAATTTAACTTTTTCCAATGGACCCCAAACTTTTTTCACAAGTAGGTCACATCATGAAACAGCACCAAAATAATTTTCATGATTTTTGGATAAATAAAATAATTATTAAAAATCATAGAAGATGCATTTTTAATTAAAATTTGTATTTTTAAATCATGCCAAAAGTATTCAAATCAAAGTTTCAAAATTTTCATGGGTAGATATATACTCATGGGAAGGCTACACAAAAATTTTCAGAATTTTTAAAGCTATATTTGAATTTATATGAAAATAACAAAAAAACGACACTATTCAAACAAATAGAAAATGGAAATTCATTTGTTAAAAGAAAAAAGGCTTTTCGGGCCTAATCTAGCCCAGCACTATGCATGGCCTCGGTTCAACAAAGGGCGGGCTGGCCCAAAAGAACAAAGAAAAGGCCGGCCCAACTACGCCTCCATGGACTTGGGCTTGGCAAAATACAAAAGAGACCCCGAACTTTCATGAAATTATAAATAGGTACAAAGCACTATTCATATGAGTCATGAGACTTCTCACCTAGCACCCCTCGGATTTTCCAATTTCTCAAATAGGTCCTTCTTCTTTCATCTTCTCCTTTCCTCTTCTTCTCTCGCTCGATGGAGCAAAACAGGGGAGGGGCGGCACCTCGGCCAAGACCCTGGCGGCGGGCGAGGCGACCTCCCTACGGGCGACGGCGGAGGCTAGGTGGCGCGAACCGACCCACGCCGAACAAAACCGGCCCTCTGCAGCCACGCCGGGCTTGGCCACCCACGCGGCATGGCGGCGCCACGGGCGCCGCCACGGCGTTAGGCGAGCCGGTGCTGCGGGCTAGGAAAGGCTATGAGAACGACGGCCAAGGCGGGAACTCACATGTGGAGCGATGATGGTGGCTAGGATGGGGAGGAGCGACGCAGCCATGAGGTCCGGGCGGATGCGCGGCGGTGGCCGGCGCCGGCGGTGGCGAAGGTGGGAGAGAGAGCGAGAGAAACGCGAGGGAGGATAGAGAAGCTCGCTCCCTCCAAACCCCAACAGGCCTCCGAGCATGATACGGAGGTGGCGGCGTGGGCGATGGCGGTCGGCGCCCATGGAGACGCGGGACACGCCGCGACGGTGACGTGTGGCGGCGAGGCATTTTCCCGAACACCCGAGACGTGACAAAGTTGCCGACTATGGTGGAGGAGGGCCATTTTCCCGGCCGACTGACATGGGCCAAGAGACAAAAAATGTTCCCCGATCAATCTTCACTTTTCATAACAGGCCCATGGTTATTAGCTCAACGGGCGAGAGATAATCATCTCCAAAACTTGCATTGTCAACGACTTAATGGTACTTGGAAATGATTGTCAAAACCTTGTCAAATCAAATCCGACGATTTCAACTTTTGATATGTTGGTCCTCAAAGCATAAACTCAAATCCGTATTTTTGGCCCAACTCAAGTTGCTTAACAAAATCTCGAGAACGCGAGACGCCGATCCTGCTCGGATACTAATCTCGACTTAGAAAAATTCTAAGTCCCAAGTTTGACCTTCTCTTTAAATCTGAATTTTGCAAATTACTCTCAAAATTTGAACTAAACTCAAAAATTTCCAAAAAGTAACCCCCTTAATTTTTCAAGATCTACAACTTTCACAATTGGACCATTTTCAAATTCAGCCTCTAAATAAGACTTTTTTTGAAATGCAGTTCAAAACTTTGAAATTTGAATTCAAAATTACTTTTAAAATCATGTAACAACTTGAAAAACTTTGTACATGACTTTTGTTCCTCTCAACAAGATCTACAAACTAGCTTTTGAAAGTTTTCTCAAATTTTGCATAAATTTTGAAATATAGAAAAGGGGGGTAAATAAGGTTTGAATAAAATTCAAAATTACTTGAAAATTTTAAACTAAACTTTGAAAACTCAAAATACCAACTTTGTTAAATTTTGAAAACTCTACAAAAATGCTTTAATGACCATACCCAAAATCTTGATAAATTTTGAATAAAATAAAAGGGGACAAACTAGGTTTGAAATCCGTGGTTTCCGGCAAGGGGACAGCTTTCCTGAATCCGATTCTTTTCAAGGCTTTCTTCGACCGATGACGTGACCATGAACTAATACACTTGTCTTTGGCCAAATCCATTGCTTAACCGGTAATTAACACCTGGGTGTTACAACCACCTCCCCCGCTGACAGACACCGCCCCCCATGCCCGGCCATGGCGATCTAGTCGCAAGAATGAGATCCGCCCGGATTCGATGGCGACAATGGCGGATCTGGTGGCGGTAGGTCTCTTTCCTCCCTCCCTCCTCCTCCTCTCTCTCCTCCCGGATCTGTTTTCCCCAACTCCAGCTATTCCCCTTTCCACAACTTCGGGGGGGTATAGATGTCCAAAATTAATGTGGGGAGGTAGGTAGGATAGGCGGTGGGAATGGTGGACGAGCGACTTAGGTGTTGTTGACGGTGTAGGGGCGGTTGGACTAGGTCGGGGCGGGGGAGCCTCGCCAAGATGGAGAAGATGGTGGCGGCGTGATCGCTAGAGCTAGAGAAGATGGTGGCGGTGGGGAAGGGGAGGGTAAGAGGCCGGCCAACGAACTAGGGTTCTAGCTCTACGGGCGCGTAGGGCCACCGCAAGGGTGAGGGTGTCGCCGAAGTTTTTTTTTTTGGCAACTCAAATATGTGTACAGAGATGTGTGCACGCTGAAAGTTGGCTGCGCGTGCAGGCTACAACATGGTCAATAAATATAAACGTAAAAAATCCCGCCCCACATCCTCTTCTATAACGAAAAAGAACTCCCAAATCGCCCCACCAAAATAGCCGCCGCCGCCTCCTTCTTCTGGATTGGCTTAAAAATAAGCTATCTATATTAAATTTTTAAATTTGTTATAAAATTTTATTCCTTGCAGTGCAGTCGGCCAGGTATGCGCCATTATTGGGACCGATGCTTGAGGGTCGTTTTCGCTATAGAAAATCATCATTGTGAAGGCTTTCGTGTTCAGAGGGTTGTCTTTGGGTGTTTTTACTGTTGTATCTGGGCTAGCTGCAACCACTCTCGGGAACACCCCAAGGACAACATGTTACGCCAGTTTAAGCAAGGCTACGATGATCACTATAGTATTAGCTCTATTCACGGGGGTTTTGCACCATGTTCACTACATCTCCTTATCAGATTGTGGGTGGGCTAGTGGGTGGTACATCTCCTTATCAGATTGTGGGTGGGCTACTGGGTGGTATTCTCACCCTTAGTTTAGTCTTCCTATGGTTGTATTTCCTGTGGTAGATTGGGTTCTGAAAGTGGATTTCAATTATTTAATTGGATGACATTGTAATATTCTATGATAGTTGGGTTTGAATGACATGTCACATCTCGAGATATTGCTTGTGCATTTCAGTCTGATTCAGTAACACCGGTTTGTTCCAAAATAATTGAACGTTGTATAATTGTGTGTTATTGTTAATAATCCAATCGTAGGACCACGAACCACCGAGCACACAAGAAGGCACGAAGAGAATGTTGGGAGGAATGGAGGCTCTCTCGCTATCGAAGTTTACTTTCATGATGCCTTTTACAATGGGGCTAGCCCCTATTTATAGGGAGAGGCTATGGGTAGCACTCCCCAAATATCTCTTCTAGATATTTCCTTCCTAGATATGTCCACTACACTCTAGAGTCTTCTCATGTCCACTAGAGTCCACCATACTCTAAACTCTTCTCTTATTCCCTAGAGTGCAAGATTTTTTCCTCCTTGCTTTGAGATTCACCCACACACATGATTTCACAACACTCCCCCTTGGGTGAATCGCGCATGTGTACATGCCTTGTTAAAAACTCCCCCAAAACCCAAAGGGGATAAAAAGGGTAGGAGAAAAGAGTACATTCACACACGCTAGCCATGTTTACACCTGTTGCCTCGTTAAAAACCTTGCATGAGAAAACCCTATGGGAAAAACTCATCAAGGGAAAAAAGAGTACAACAGTTGATGCTTCAAATGGGTCTTCGGACTGACACGTGATCTTCAGGATCATGACCATGGGCTATGTTCTTGGGGGTATGTCTCCCCTGAACCCTACAACTCTTTGAGCCGCCTCATACCAATTCCACGAACACACTTATAGAAACTAGAGGCGGTAGGACAAGTCTGCAAGATTGTCACATGATCTTGCTTGCAGGATCTTTATTTTCCCGCTCTTCTGGAGCTCGTGGGGATAAAATAACTTTGGAGCAATATGCTTAGTGACATTGCTCTTCACATAGCCCGTGTGCATCTGTGCAACACATGCTGCATTATCCTCATAGATAATGGTGGAGGTGTCGGCGACGTTTAGACCACATGACTTCTGGATGTGGGTAACATACGTCGCAGCCACACACATTCTCATGCGGCTTCATACAAAGCAATAATCTCTGAGTGGTTAGTCGATGTGGCAACCAAGGTCTACTTCACAGGCCTCCAAGAGACGGCTGCACCACCATAGAGAAACACAAAACCAGTCTGTGATCTGGCATTATGTGGGTCAGACATATAGCCAGCGTCCACGTACCCCACCATGGTTGATCCCTGGTTCTTCGAGAACCATAGACCAAGGTCCTGGGTACCTTGAAGGTACCTAAGGATAGTTTTAACGTCGACCCGATGTCTTCTGGTTGGGGTAGCATTGTACCTTGCCAATAGATTTACTACAAATGTAATATCAGGCCTTGTGCAGTTTGCAAGGTACATCGCTGTCTCAATGGCACTTAAGTATGGAACTTCGTGTCCCAATACTTTCTCATTATCATCCCTTGGTCTAAATGGATCCTTATCCGCTTCTAGGGATCGGACCACCATGGGGGTCTTAAGAGGGTGACATTTATCCATATTGAATTTTTCAAGTACCCTCTTAATATAGGTAGACCGGTGTACAAATACTCCTTCGAGGAGGTGTTCGAGCCGCAGCCCAAACAAAACTTGGTTTTTTACCCAAGTCTTTCATCTCAAACTCCATCTTGAGGTAAGTCATTGCTTCCTCAATGTCCTCTCGTGGTGCCAATGATATTCAAATCATCGACATAAACCGAGATGATGCGTAAAAACCCTTCGTGGATTTCTTTGATAAACACACAGGACAATCATCATTGTTTGTGTAACCCCTCTTCAGAGGAAGTTACTCAACCCGGTTGAACCACATCGTTTCGGATTGTTTCAAACCGTATAACGACCGCCGCAGCGACGCCGAACATGTTGCGCTTTTGATTCGTCTAGGGATCTTGAGTCCTTCGGGACTCTCATGTAAATCTCCTAATCAAGTAACCCATACAAGTATGCGGTCACCACATCCATCTACCGCATTTTTAAATTCAAGTTAGTTGTCATAGATATAAGATATTGGAACGTTATGCCACTCACGGCGGAGAGTAAGTTTTATCATAATCATTGTCGGTCTCGTGATAAACCCATGTGCCACCAAACCGCTTATACTTTATACTTTACCACGACCATGTTCATTCCTCTTCCTGAGGAAGACCCATTTGCATCCTACGGGATGACCTTTGGAGGTGTTAGGGGCTGCAGTCCAAATACCTCTCTTTTTGTAAAGCGAGCCAGCTTATGCCTCAATTGCCGCTTTTCATTTATCCCAATCGAGCGCGCTTCCCAAGACTCTACCAAGGACTTTGGTTCAGGATCCTGATATTCGCCAGAATTCGAGTTTTCGTAGAAAACCCGGACAATAATAAAAACATTAAAGAATATCTCAGACACCGCTTCTTCACATCGATCCATCGAACACTAACAAAAAAACGGTCGATGGACCAAATCTCTCAATCCAGCGGGCATGCCGGACGATCAGTGTTAGCAACCGTGTTCCAAATGAAGAGGAAGACAATGGGCCTCGTCAAGGTACCAGAAGAAGGCCCAACAAAAGAGTTATGGGCAAATCGAATGGGTGGTCATGGGCTTCGCCATGTACCGTGGTATAAAGTGGAGAGAACTCCCGAGAGAGACAAACTTATTTGTAAACCAAACTTTGAACTTGCTAATCATTCATCATCACGCCATTCTCCTCTTTTTTCGCTTGCTTTTCGCCTAACTCGCCCCAAAATTCTTATGCCATCTCTAAATTCATAATTATGGCATCATATCGATTATGATGATTAAACTATTTTTATTTTACATGGATATATAGTTTTAATAGACCCACATCTCTATGGTGTATATTTATATCTCAAGATCTCAAGATTGTTTATACCGGACTTGGTGAATACCGAATAGCCCTTTAAGTCACGAAATACCGGATATGTCACCGGGTTTCTTGTGTACTTTACAATCCTTCCCTAACCATGTGCACCGACTAGCGGAGTGGTGTTAGCATGGGGGGTGACGTGGCGCGACGGCACCACCGGGAGTGGCACGGGCCGGCTCGGGGCGGCGGCGGCCCCGGGCCGGGTAAGGCGACGGCGACACGTGAGGCGTGGCCGATTAGGGGGTGGTCGCTACGGCGCTATTGGCGGGGGACAAATGGCGGGGGGTGTGGTGGAGTAGTAGCGGTGGCGCTTAGGGAAGCATACCATATTATATTATATGTTCACTCTATAGATTTACTCATGTGAAGTCTAAGAAAATTAGATTTCCTATTTTATAATTTTTCTGTGATTGACTATAATTTTTTCAAAGATTCATCGAAATAAAAAATAAGAAAAACTACCACACTATAGCAAAACCTGCATTACGGTGGCAAAACCACCGTTGAAAACCGTCTAGAGTAAAATAGTCGGTTTTGAAAAGTTTAGGGGTAAATTAGGTCGTTTAATAACTGAGGGGGTGAAGTAGACCACCCTTGATAGCTGGAGGGATTAAAAAAATCAAAGCGATTTATAATTCGACGAAGAGACTAGTATGTATTATGATCCTGTTTGGATCCATGGGCTAGAGCTAGTTTGAGTTAGTTTTGGTTCAACGAGCCCAAAGACATCCAAACAAGAGGGATAGTTTGGGCTAAATGCAATTATCCCACCCAAAATCACTAGCCCCTAGCCCCTCCAAGAGGTGATTATTATTACAACTTGGTTTGAGTTAGGACCACCGGAAACTCACTTCTCTCCTTATCAATCATTGAAAATGTGTATTTATTATCAAACTAGCCTATGGATTCAAACATCTCTAGAGCTAAAGCTAGTTTTGAGAGTATCCAAACAGAGCCTATGGTCAAACTTAAAATATTCCAAATGACTTTTCACTCACCAAATTCAGCTAGCATTTCGGAAAAGAGAGAAAATAAGCACGGGGTGTGTTTAGATCCCCAAATTCCTCCCAAATTTCACTATGCAAAAAAAGATTCCCCATCACATCCGGCCGGCCCAAGAACATGTATGGAGTACTAAATATAGGTAAAAAATTAAAATAATTACACGTTTAGATGTACATTGGGAGATCGATTCTTTTTCGGTTCTGAATTTACACCATAATAAGATAATATTTACCACTAACAAACGAAACGTCTTCAGATTAATGCGATGTGACATCCGCGCAAAATTCATCCCCGAATTCGGGGCTCTAAACGGGGCCACAAACGGCAACCTAACAGAGCAGAGTAGGATCAGAGTCCAACTCGCATCAAGGACGAATAACCGATGGAACAGCAGGCCGGCCCCGCGGCCATATAACTCGTACCGTGCATAAGTTGTTGCGTGAACGTACCTGACGCGAAGCGAAACGACTCAAAACCGATCGAGCCCGCGCGCGATGGCAAAGGTCGGCGGCGGCCGCGGCCATCGGCATGCCCGTGGATCCCGACTCCGACAAGCATCCGGTGCACGAGCCCCAGTTCGTGTTCCACGCCGTCGATGACGAGCCCCGCCGACGGCCAGCGCTTCTTCCGATCCACCACCGCCGCCCGTGGGCAGTCGCAGACGACGAGCGCGAGGAGCGCCTCCGTGTCTTCATGATTGGGCCCCATCCCACTGAGCCGCAGCACCAGGCAGGGCAGAGGCCAGCTCCTCTCGCCTTGAATGCCCACAGGGCACCCGGCGACCTTGCCAGCCAGATGCCGGCCGCCACGACGTGACCGCACGGGGAAACCGGCCATGCCGGAGAAAGTACCGAGGACGAGGCCACACCAATCGTGCCGACCTCCAGGAAACGTCGCTTCACCTGCCCGCGTGCAGGCCCGCTTCCGTCAACTGAAACGGTGGAGGCGACGACCATGCCTGGCTGGCCGCCGGCCGCCGGCCGCCGTGATGCGACGAGACAAGCACCGGCCACACCAGGGCGACCACGGGCACGACCAAACGACGAGCGAGCTGGCAAGACCACGCGCACATCCCCTTCCCTGCCGGAAAAGATTCGGAGCTCGCGGAAATATCCGTCGGCGAGCTCACCATGGCGCGGCTAGAAATAGCCCCGCCCGGTGCTCGTTCCGACCCCGCCGAACATAAAGGAGAGCTCCGCTGAGAGCCAGACCACACCATGCGTGCGCCCTCTCTCCCCTCTCCCTTTCCCTTTTTGCTCCGGCGGGATTTCCCCCAAATCGGGATCTAGCCGCCGCCGAGTAGGGATCGAACGCCGCCGTCGACATTGGGTCACCGTTGGTCAAATTAGTGGCTCGGTATGTCCTCACAACCCCTCCTCTTTCAATTCCCTTACTCAGTCGTTGTTACGATGTGTAGCGCCACACCCAAGCGCTGCCGCCGCCGGACGCCGCTTGAGCCGCTGCCGCCGTGGGGCTCTCCCCGCAGCCACCCCAAGGCACACCATTGGGATCGAGGTGTAGATGGGGACCTAACCCGCCCCTCGCGACAAGCTATGGGAGAGGAACGACCGTTCCGATGAAGCTCTAGCGAGCCGCCGCCGCGCGGACGCGGAGGACGGGTGCCCGTCGACGCCACCGTCACCGGCCGTAACGCTGTCAAGGCAACAGCAAGTGAGGTGCCAGCACGTGGCCTTCCACCGTCACCCGCCATCTCAGCACGTGAAGTGCCACCCACGCGTGTACACTTGGGGTACACGTGAAGTGCCACCCAGGCATGGCCCACTGGTCAACCATGTAGGCGACACCCAACGCGTGTACACTTGGGGTAAAATGCTGGGTGCACCCAGGAACTGTACATAGGACAATGAAAACCTATTTTCCCGAGTTCAGAAAAATTTCATAAAAATATGTAAATAAACTAGATCATGTGGACATAATTATCACACATTTTATACCATTTTTACATCAATAAAAATTGACATAAAAATCCCGAAGGTTTATAATCTGAATTAATATTCTAAAATCCTAACTTTCGAATCATAACTCCGATTGAGGTCAAACCACTTCCGTTATTCTTTAAAAAATTAATATTTATTCATTTCTTATGACTACACACATTATCACATGGTTCTTTTCATCGTTATTTCATTTCTCTAATAATTATTCGATAACCTTGCCGATCGTGACAGTAGCCGACGAGGACTATTATCAGGAGCACGACGACCCTGATTTCTTCCCAGAGCCTGACAACGTAGACCAACTGAGGCAAGTCCTTACCCCCCCTAACTTGACCTAATTAAATAACCTTAATCACACAAAGATGTTGATCATGGCTTATCGTTTATATGAGATGCTTATATACATGTGGCATATGTTTTTATATAAGATTATTTATGCTTAGTGCATGAGATAATCGTTGAGTTGTGTTTGTGGCTATGACATGATCAAGTGATGGAGTTTACGTTAAAGTTGATAATAATATTAAAATGAACCTAACCAACTAAAGAGGTGGGTGGTGTTAGTCTACAAGGAGGTGGGCTAACACGTTTTGGGAATGGTTCCTACAAAGGAGATACCAAATTCATAAGGATCGGGTTCATGGACCTTCTACCTAGTGCGATAATACGCACAACCTCACATCGGATGGGGCAACTTGATTCCACACCCGCCCCTGGGTGAGGTATAATTTCGAACCAAGATGGTCGGCATAGGTAAACGATCTATCGGAGAGCGCACGTGGGGAGAGGGCCACATGGTCCGATTATTGCGTGGTTGCAATCGGCCATGTTAAATACGTTGAGCGTAATGGCGCAGCTTTAGTGCAATGCATTAATGATTATGATTATGAATGTCGAGCAATATAGGTTGAGTAATTAGGTATTACTCGTAAAACCCGATGGTGATTTGGTATCACCGTATTGCTCGAGGATGGTGCATCATCCCGCCCAACCCCCGAAGTCGTGGTAGGGTTATACCAAAACCAAGGGTAGCACACAAGCGAAAGTACGGGATCTCGTTGGACCTTTTTCTAACCACCGATCATGGGAGGAGATGGTCCATCGTGCGGAGAAATTTGTACAACTTCTCGCAGTTACCTAAATCTATTCAAATAGCCACGTCATTGGAATGGGGAAATGCTAGGCCGTAACATCTATGATTAGATTTCACACTAATGTTTACTAACCGCTTTGTGCTTGTTGATGATGATGACCTCATAAGCTAACCGAACTAGTGAGAGTAGTTTTAGAGACTCTACTAGGGCCCAACCCAAAATAAACACCAACCCCTCAGGTTTGGACTTGCTGAGTACTTTTGTACACACCCGTTGTTGATTTTCATACTTAGGCTCAGACGAAGATCTCGACTTCAATGACCACGAGGATGAACCTCATGAGGATTAGTCGTGGGCATTTACGGAGTACTAGGACCAAGATGTCGACACTAGGGTTTCCCTACGCTCGAGTTTGCTTGTGGGTATTAGGAACCACCATGCGCTGCAATGGAGTTTGATAAATAAATCACCGCAGCACAGCCTATGTTTAATAATCGTTTGTATAACTTATAGGACTATGACCCTTGAGTCACTTATGTAAGACCTTTATTTATCATATTAGTAAAAGCTTTGACACCTTTTTAAATATCTGTGTCCACTCTTGTCTATTATAACGTATTAGCGCATGATCCTGGCACTAATACAAAGATTAAGGATCCATTAAAAGTGGGGGCCTAACAGTGGGCTTGGCTGAACTTACTTCTAAGGCTATCTCCAACAATGAAACCTAAACATGTTACCCATACCTTGGTCTGCATAGTCAATAGGAAAAGAGCGAGCACCGAAATTTAGCCTTCTCCAACAACAAGAACGCAAAAGCACCGCCGGCCGTCTTCATCCTCCTCTCCAACCCGATGAACTCGCTCGCCCCCGACCTCCGTGGACCCGCCATGCTACCTCGTCTTTGCTCCTGGGGCTCCCATCGTCGCGACCTCTCCACCTTGGGATCCCGTTGCCGAGCATCACCGCGCCGGAGCCGCACTCACCTTGCTCCGTCGCGCCCTCGCCATTCCCCTCCTGCTCGACGCCAACATAGCCCAAGCCCACTCGACGGCTTTCACCGCCGCCCCAATGTCGGCCGAAGGGGTTGGCCCCCGCCTCGGCCGAAGAGGGACCACCACCGCCTTCGCCCCGACGCGACACGGCGCCACATGCCTGCCTTCCTTCACACCATCGTGCCTAGACATATGCGTTGAGGAGAAAGAATGACCCTTCATTGTGTTTCCTTTGGCAAAATGAGAGCGAAAAGTCTAGGCTCGGCTATTGGAGGGTGTTTTGAGATGCAAAGACGCAAAGATACCGTTGGTGATGCATTTTGGGGCTTAGGTTGTCTCTGTCTCTTGAGACAATCCAAGCTGCTAGTGTGTGTGTTTTTTTTTAAGTTGCCGGTGTTTTTAAGCTGCCAAATGTTGCAAATATATTGGCTCCGCACCCCTCGCTATTTTATTTTTCGCAATAAAACTCTCGAAACAAATTCCGGTTCCCCATCCACCGCGCCGCACCCGCACGGTAGGGAGGGGGCGAAGAACCTCCGCGCCGGGACCCAAGTCCACGGCGGCGTAGCGGAGGTCGGCCGCGAAGGTGCCGGCGGTGCGGGCGGCGCGGTGCTCCGCGCGTCGAAGGCGGCGGTCCAGAGCGGCTCCAGCGCTCTGCGGCCGGGCGGTGGCGGCGCGGCCGGCGCGCCCTCGGAGCGGCTCGCCGCGGTTCCAAAGAGGGCGGAGAGGCGCTGCTCCTTGCGCCGCGCGCGGGCGGGAGCCCGGCCGGCGCGGTGCTCCGCGCGTCGAAGGCGGCGGTCCAGAGCGGCTCCCAGCGCTCCGCGGCCGGGCGGTGGCGGCGCGGCCGGCTCGCCCTCGGAGCGCCTCGCCGCGGTTCCAAAGAGGGCGGAGAGGCGCTGCTCCTTGCGCCGCGCGCGGGCGCGGGGAGCCCCTCGCGCCCGGGTCCCGCGGTTCTCCTTGCGCGGCTGAGCGGGGCTCGTGCCGCCCCTCGCCATCCTGGTGAGTCGGATTCCATTCTTGTTAGCAATTTGAACCCTATTGACATTCCATGTTTCCGAAATAGATCTTCAATTTGATTCACATTGGCTCAGATGGCGGATGATGATGATCCCGAGAACCAACCCCCAGGAAATGGCCATAACAATGCCGGGAACCAGCCCCCAGGAAATGGCCAGGTACCTTTTTTTTAGAGTAAAAGTTCATCCAGTCCCTCTACCTTTCACTGAACCCACGGTTCTCTTTTGATATATCCAGTTTGAATAATAGCGCTGGTGTATTCCTTTTGTTGTAAGCCCTGGCAAGGTTCCTGACATACATGTAGTTTTCTTGTATACACCTTCCTTTTATGAATGCACTCTGGGCTGGGGATATTAGGCTGTCAATATGTTTAGATAGCCGGATAGCTAGAGTTTTGGTAATAAGCTTTGTAAACGAGTGTATCAGGCTCACTGGTCTAAAATCATTTGCCCGTTCTGGTACATCCAACTTGGGTATTAGCAGTATGTTCGCCCCATTTAGGTATTCCATAGGGCCTGCTTGTAGACGATGGAAGCAATCAAATGCTCTGAGCACATCCCCTTTGATCGTGTTCCAACAGGACTTGTAGAAGCTTCCAGTCAACCCGTCAGGTCCTGGCGCTTTTTTGCCAGGCAACATTTTGACGGCGTATTCAATTTCCTCCATCGAGAACGGCCTGTCCATGTCTTCATCCTCGATCCTACTGAGTTGTAGTCGATCCCAATCCATTACCCGAGCACGGTCCAGACTTGTTCCTAGCAGATCAGTGTAGAAACCATGTAGAAGCTGTTCCTTTTCACTGTGATTCCAGACAATTTCCCCCGAGGGTGTTTGTAGGTAGGCAATTAGATTTCTTTTCTTTCTCCCATTGTCTCACTGATGGAAAAATTTAGTACACGCGTCACCTTCTCTGATTTGGATCAATCTCGAACATTGACGACGCCTGGAGCGTTCGATTGCAGCATAACCCAATATCTGGTTTTTGAGGTCTCTTAACTGGAGGAGCTCCGCCTCCGAGAGGGTTCTCATCTCTTGTGCTTTGTCAAGTTATAGGATGGCTTCATTTGCTAAGGACAACTGCATTCTGGCATTGCTAAAAAAGGTTTTGCTCCAAACTTTTAGTTGTGCTGCAGTGTGGCGCAATTTGTTATGGAGGGCCATTATTGGACTTTGACCTCTTGCTGGGTGCGACCATGCTTCAGTTACCGTTTCTGCAAATCCTGGTATCTTTGTCCAGAAATGTTCAAACTTGAAATAGGCTGGCCTTGGGCTGCGTTTCACATTGCACAGTACCAACGGATAGTGATCCGAGAGTGAACTGGAGAGGGCCATCACACTAGCCTCGGGGAACTTTGTCAGCCACTCTTGGTTGCAAAAAATCCTGTCCAGACCTACCAAGGTTGGTGTCGCTCGTCCATTGCTCCAAGTGAATCTTTGGTTAATTAATCTTAGCTCGAGCAGCTCACTTGCAGCAAGTGCTTGCCTGAATTGCCTCAGCATAGAGCGGTTGAGGTTGCTGCTGTTTTTGTCTTGTGTTTCATAGATCAAGTTGAAATCACATAGGCATAGCCACAAAATAGGACTTGCAGGCTGACAACTGACGAATTCAGCAAGGAATTGTCGCTTGAGGGCATCCTACACTTTTGTTAGCAAGAAAATGGTGTCTGTCAGTATGACCCTCACTGCCATTGTCAGGCTGTGTGAGTTCATGACTGAGTCAGAGACCGCTATGAAATCCTGGTTCCAGCCTATGGCTATGCCACCCCTTGTGGTGTCTGCTGGGATGAATTCCAGCCCCCAGTTAGAGTTCCCAAGGAACTCCATTTTTAGGAATAGGTCAATTGAGCTTAGCTTTGTTTCTTGCATTGCAGGCATATAATGTGGGGGCGTGCCTGCTGGATCATGATCTTAACGTTACCCATACTAACTTCTACTAACTTCTACTAGCACCCACCAGCCCTATTACATTTTCAAAGAGATTAAGGCAAAAAAACAACTAGATAGTGGACGCATTTGCCGACAGCAAATTCACCAGCCCTATTACATTTCTTTTTATGTTTTATTATGACAAATGCTTTTTATATGATCTTGCAGGCAAATAAATATGTGCCTATACTTGGTCCCATGTTGGGCGGGTCATTTCCTGCCTCAGTGGCGATCTACAATATGATAAAGGAGTCAAAAGATGTCGTAAAGTTCTTTTGTCTTTGGAGGAGTGTGTCTCGAGTTTTTGCGGTGGCTTCAGGGCTGGTAGCCGCATCGCTTGGCGGCGGCACTAACGCGACGGCACGGTTTGCCAGTTGCGCGGCGTTGGTAGCCGTCACTGTAGCACTTTCCCTCTTCACGAGTGGACTGTGCACGCTCTTTCTCTTTCCAGCATACAAGATCGCGTGCGGGTGTGTGTTCGGTGTACTTATTGCTGTTTTGGACACTGTATGGATTTTTTGCAAATGGTAGTGTCCTTGGAACGTGTAGATATGGATTCGTAATACATTGATATTGTGAAAGGCTTAAACCCATATTGTGAAAGGCTTAAACCGTCGAACCAAAAAGCACCTTGTTGTTTGCATGCATATATTCTGTATTGTATCGCGGATGGACACATTACTGAATATATATATTATCTTGTCCATGCCAAATTACTAAACTAGCGCAGCCACTGGTTGAGGACCGGCCAGCCGTCGTAATAGTAAACGCCCAGGTGAGACAGTAGCAGCGACATGAGCGAGAAAAGCATAACCAGTGCCGTAGTCACCGTCACAAGCAGGTTCCAGTCCAAGTCGGGGTGGTCCCGCAGCTCAGGGCTGTTCCCCACGTAGATCATCATGCTCCCCAAAAATCAACGTGCTCGAGCATAGAACGAACTGAAATATATACATTGTACAATAATCATCATGTCATGTATTATTATTATATTATTGTAATTGTAATAAATACGTGAACGTGGTGCCAAAATAATATACTACCACTACTTATGTTCCAAATTACAAGAGGTTTTTGACTTTTCTAGATTTATATGCTTTTCACCACGTGTTTAGATATTATTTATTATATCTAGATATATAGTATACTAAATAAAATGTAGAAATATCGTCTTATAATCTAGTACGGAGGAAGTAATAATTAGCACAATGTTATTGTGTATGCATGAACAATATACTATATCTGGCTTCGTCCGTTATAAGTTGTACTGTGTATGTATCTGGTAAACTTTTCTATCTTTCATTTATTAAATTTTATAGAAAAATAATAAAAAATTATATCTAGATCGTCAAATTAGTGTCGTTAAAAATCTGCTACGAATTATATGCATGCGATGAGATCAGTGCGTGCCTGGGGCAAAAGCATGAAGAAACGGAGCCGCTCGCGCGCTCGTCGTCTGCGACGCCCAGGGGCGGGTGTGGTGGATCGGGAGAAGAGCTGGCCGTCGGCGGCGCTCCTCATCGACGGCGTGGAACACGAACTCGGGCTCGTGCACCGGATGCTCCTTGTCGGAGTCGGAGTCGGGATCCACGGGCATGCCGCCGGCCGCCCGACTGCTGTCTTTGTCGCCACCGATGGCGACGGCTACGGGAACGGAACCTTTGCCATCGCACGCGTTGGGGGCTCAGGTCGATCGGTTTCGAGTCGCTCCGCGTCAGGTACGTGTGTGCACGCTACAACTTAATTATCCACGGTAGGAGTCCGAGTATATAGGACTGAGCCGAGGCCGGCCTGCTGTTCTGTTATTCGTCCTTAATCTTAATGCCAGTCGGACTCGTATCCGCTCTGTTTGGTCGGTTTTTTTTTTTTTTTTTTTTTTTTGGACAGAGGTTTGGTCGCAGTTTCTGCTGATTTCCTCACGAAAGATCGGTTGGAATATTTTAAGTTTGACAAAGCAACCAGGTGACAAACAACCCAACAAACTAACCCGATACAATAGAGATACAAATGAGAAACAAAGGTGGTAGAAATATGACTCTCCGCCCAAACCTAACCAACTGGATGTCGATGCAAAATTCTTGTGTTTTCATCAATATGTAATTCGCCATATTTTGTCTCACGCAGCATGAAGAAAAAAATATAATAATAAAAATAATCTAAAAAAACCTAAGATCTTGCATGGGCCCATATTTTGGGTGTAAATGACCGCTAAAAATTTCAAGGCATTTCGACATAGGCGAAGTCCACTTGCTTCACAGAGGTATATGTAACCTTTTATCGAAACATGTTTATGCACTTAGGTTCTTAGGGATTCAAGTCCATATGCTTTCTACTGTTATATTGGTCTCAAACTTTTTCTCAGGCTTGCAAATGACATGTGTGAAGGAATCACCAAGTTTGAGATTTTCCCCGAATTGATTTAACTTTCGATAAGAACTACAATGCTCATCTATGGAGGACTTCAACTCTGAGTAATTTCTAGTTATTGTTGATCATGCAATTTCTTCATTGACTAGTTGATTTGATTAGCTAAAGAAATTTGACCAAATATTTGGCTTTTTTATTCAATTCTGAAAAATCAAGTCCTTGGATGATAGTGATCTACAAGATTGTTGCACTACTTTTTGTGAAAAACATTTTCTCATGATAACAAGTCTAATGTTGAGTTAGATGATTTGTTCTCTAAGTCGAAAGTGTTGCAAGTAAAGTGTGATGCAAGTAAAATTCTTCACTTTGTTAAAGATTGATTCTTATCTAGATGCCTCTATTGCATATCGGATTCTATTTATTCCAATGAAAATAGATCACGAAAAGAAGTTTATCCAAATTGAAGCTTTTGAAAATTTTTGAGGTCAATTATGCAATTAAATGCCTATGTGCAGGTGGTACAATTGATCCTCAAAAGATTTTGCATCAAGAAATGCCCTAAGGTGGTCTCTCAAAAAGCACTGAAGCACTATAGTTTTATTTAAGGTAACCATCATAGTTGTTTTGTTGTTCTTTTAGCTTCTTTGATGTACTGCTACATTTTCACAAATTAAATATATGCTACTAGTTATGTCTTATCAATAGTCATATTGATAAATATATACTTCAATCGTCATATTAAAAAAATTTATAAAAAAAAAAAAGTAAATATAGTCATATTAAAATTTTTAGATTGACGGGTCCTTAGTGTCTTGCTAGCCCAAGGGCCCTTGAAATTTGTGAGATGATCTGAACTCCACACAAGCGCTTGCTTTGTTGAGCTTAGACCATGGGCATGTCATGAATAGTCCCTTGAAATTCGGCTGGTCTTCAGCCTTGTTTTATAGTTTTTTTTTTTTTTGTTGCCTAGCGTTTAAGTTTTCAAATTGAAATCCTAATCGGTTTAGGTCGTAATTGTGACGTGGGACACTTCTCAAATGGTCGGCTGATGGCTAGAGTAGGGGTAGCCTCTACAAAGGGTGCTAGTGCACAGGATTTTGTCATATACGTATATGGTTACTTTGTGAGAATATGTGATTTGCACTTATACGATGTCACAAATGCTTTACTACTGTTTTCTTGATTAAATTGAAAATGAAAATCTCTAAAAATAAAATCAAACGATCTCCTCTAAAAAAAAAAACATCTATCTATTCTCCTAACCCTACGTCTTCACATAAGTACACAGTACATGGTAGGGAAAAACAACGAGTCCGTGGAGCACTCTTAGCACTGTTCTCTCTCGTACACGCCCAGCATCAGCCAGTGCAAGGCGATCACAGCAATGAGGATGGGGCACACCAATATCATAGCACCGTCGCCTTCCTTGTACTCCGCCGGCAAGTCCGCCGCCATCATGAGCGTCACAGCCACGCAGACCACCACCAGCATGAAATGGACGACCTACACCAACATCATATATATCACAGGTCGATCAAATATGTTAGCGCGGTGATATATCGGTATACATAACACTAGGAGCATGTATTACGCCAATTAAAAGCAAAACTAATCGATTACAACGTACAATGAATGACACCATATAATGTAATGTATATGACGATGATCGATCGATCTACTAGGCAGTAGTACCGTACCTTACAAATGAAGCAACAATTTGTGCAGTCCTTGGGCTTGTCGGCGTTATCCTCCAACTGGCGCTGCAGAGGCAGCAGCCAAGGTGTGAACTGCTGCGGCTGCTGAAACGCCATCGCCGCCGCCGCCCGGTGCTGCATCATCTGATGACGATGGGGAGGAATCAGAGGTTGAGAGAGGCTGTCCACGATGTCGATAACGAACTCAGGCTCCTTCTCCGGGCATTCGTGATCGGAATCGGAATCAGAAACGGTGGGGCGGCGCCCGGTACCGCGGCAGGGGCGCCGGCGACCCTCTCGCCGATGACTGCCATTGTCGTCGTCGCCGGCAGCGGAATCCACACGGAAATACAAAACCTTTTCTTAGCTACTAGGGCGGACAACGGAAACTGCCGAGAACTCGCCTGTGCAGTTTATTTACGATCTGCGCCGAACCTTTTTATGACTCTGTTTTTATTTCTACGTACGTAGTCGTCTCGTTTTATTTATAGCCGTATAAAAAACTTGTCGGATCCGAGTCGAGTACAAATTGCCAATCAGAATCCTTTTTCTTTTTCCAAACCACGGAGCTGACTCCGAGGCGGATTTGACAGTGCAAGTGCCACCATAGTGGGCACCGGTCCCTACCCTAAATTTCAGAGTACTCCCTGCCACACACATGTATGCATGCATGCACACTTTGTTTAATATTCCCCTTTCAAATTATAAGTTGATTTGAGTTTTTTTATCCATTTTATTATTTATTTATACATGTTATTATGGTACATAGTAAAATGGATATATAAAAAGAGCCAAAACGACTAATAATTTAGAACAGAGGGAGTACATTTAGTTTGAACACGGATAACACCTAAGCGTGCAAGCGAAAGCAACTCGGCGTGCACACCCCGCCTAGACGCGAAGTCCTTCCGCCCCTGTGTTGACACTGCTTAATGAAAACACTAAAATAACAACGGCCCAATTGCTATAAGAGCAATGACACCAAGCACTGTTGGTATATGAAAATTACTTTACTACTAATAAACTAGTCATGAAGAAACCTCTACTTCTAGCTACGAGACTAGGTTGTCATCCCCATTATGAACCGTAAATATATTATGGCATAAAATAAAATAAGAGTTGGTAAAAAAATAATATAAAGAATAATATAAATAAGGAAGATAAAACTGTTATTTTTACCAACAATACCATTGTAGCATTTTACCTAGAGTAATAACCAGTTTGTCATTTCTATTCTACCACTGTGAAGGTATCTACAACTAGAATGTATAGTATTAATAACATCCTTATACTATGGAATAGTAATAAACCAATAATGAATAATACTTCTACTCAATAACAAGGTTAATGTCACAATAAAGATAAATAATAAATATGATAAAGATATGTATGATAAATGATAATGATAAATGCAAGAGCCAAGCAAAGAATTTAATCTTGGGGACACATTTAGATTTCCATACCAAGGGAAGAGTTCGGGAGGCAAACGACCTCCGAAAATGATGAAGGTAAAAGGCTTTGGAAGAGTATCCATTGTGACCCTAGATGAAAACCCACTTGTCAACTTCATCATCCAAGTCGAGGGAGGGACAGAGAGAGATAATATTTTGAAGCTCAAGGTATTCATTGTAAGCCCCGCCTGGTCATGGGGATATTGAAGCAATCAATGAGGTTGGGGAATTTCTAAGGCCCCAAAGAGACACATTGGTATTTTTGGCAAAACGAAACAAATTAGGAAATTCAATAGAATGAATCTTCCCTAAATAGATCATGCCAAAAACTCGTGAGAGTCACCCTTAGCAGAATGCAAAGAGGGCCACACCTCGGAATTGCGTGTTAAGCCTCATGATATCTTTCCACCAAAAAGAGCCCTTCTCCTTGGCTAAATGAGGGACTTCACTGCAATAGTATTTATTCCAAATGAGCTTCACCCATTGAATATTCTCCCATTAATAGAATTTATCAAGTTGCTTTAGAAGGAGAGCATCATTCGAGACTCAAATTGATGACACTAAGCCCACCTTTAGCTTTAGGAGCCCTGCACAAGATCCCAAGCAAAGAAGATTGTACCCCTTCTTTCTAAATTCATTCCCCCAAAGACAAGTCTTCCCTTCCCCTTGTCAATTAGATCAATGATCGCGGACCGGAGCTTGATAGAGCACATATAGTAAGTTGGCAATGAAGAGATGAGCGAGTTGATAAGTCAAGACAGACCAATGTAAGTGAGCCATAGGGAACTCGGCGAGAGCTTTCTCTCAATCCCGCAAATAAGGGGAGCATAGTCTTTGACTTGGGGCTTAGTCAGGCCCAAAGGGAGACCTAAGTAAGTGAAAGGAAAGGTCTCCAAACAAAGAACCAAAGTGACTAGCAAGAGCGGAAGCCCTATCCCGAGATAGATTGATGGGCACAAGACATGACTTCTAATAATTGACCTTCAATCCACTAGAATGGGCAATGTTGTGAAGAATGTCCTTTAGCATGGAGAGTTGCTGCTCATCTCCTTTCATGATAATGATAGTGTCATCAGCATACCGAACCACGGGGTAGGGGTGCCAACCGGAGGAGGAAAAGGAGGAAGAAAAGAGCCCCAATGAAACTCATGATTGATAAATGTTGTAACAGTCACAGCGGCAATAGCGAAGAGCAAGGGAGAAAGCGGATCCCCCCTTTGACACCTCTTTTACACTTGAACTCTTTACCAGCAACACCATTCAACAAAACATATGAAGTGGTAGAAGTCGAATATTCTAAGTCCAAATCAACCCACCTATGGGGGAAACCCTTGGCTTTAAGCATTTCAAGAATGAATTGATGCTCCACAAGGTGAAAAGCCTTTTCAAAGTCAAGCTTAAGAACAACAATTTCTCTCCGGAATGATGACATTGATGAAGAAATTCAAAAGCCCACCCCAAGCAATCTTGAATAGTCTTTCCTTTGACAAACCCATATTGATTGTCATGCACAACTTGTAGAGCAACTTCCCCTCGATTAGCCAATAGCTTAGAGACGACCTTAAGAGATGAATTCAGGGGAGAGATGGAAATTATTCACTTTCTCGGGGTTATCTCTTTTTGGCACCAAAGTGATGAAGGAGGAATTAATACTCTTAGTGTCACCGATGATAGAAGAAATCATGGCACAACTTGTATACATCATGTCTCATAGAGTGCCGTGCTTTTTAAAGAAGAGATTGTTGAAGCCATCATGACCAGGAGTCCAAGATTAAACTATATTTTGTGATTTTTTAATTGTATTAATTTAATATGAACTATATTGTCGTAGTTTTTAAACTCTTTATATATATTTTATATAAATAATATTTCTACTCATCAAATTTACGTCCTCTAAATAAAATTAATGAAAATAGGTAAAATCAATATTAAATTTCATAAATTCTTTTAGACATGTAAAGATTTGTAACTCAATTATCATGGATGGGTGCAAAGAGCTACTATGAAAGAAAAAGGTTTTAAAATTGAGAGATGTTAAAACCTATTTTTATTTTTTGATCGAGTTTTGGAATCGGTACAAATATAAATAATATTTCTACTCATTTACGTCCTCTAACCCATTACACAAGGCCCAACCAAGGCCCAACCGGCTCAACTTTTGGCAGCGAGAACCGTGAGCAAACGGTAAAGGCTCAACGGCCGGCCGCATCCAGCTGGCATTCCTCTCGGTTGCTCCCCGCTTCAAATTCCAAACCAATCGAAGGGGGGGAGAGGCAACCGGGAAGGGGAGTGCTCCCGTTCCAAATTCCAAACCAATCGAAGGAGGGAGAGGCAACCGGGGAAGGGGAGGGGCAACCACCGCGACGAGCGGCTTCCGCTACGCCGGCGCGCGACAGCGGGCGCCGGGTAGCAGCCAGCGGCGCGCGGCGGCAACTCGCGGGCGCGGGCACCGCGACGGAACGGCGACGGTGAACGCTCCGACGTCCACCCTCCCTGCCGCCTTCTCTCCGGTAAGCATCGGCCTCTCCTCTAGCTCTAGGGTACCCTAAACCCTAATCCTTCCCCTCTCCTCTACCCCTCTCCTCTAGCTAGGGTTCTTCCTCTCTTCCCCTTCATCGCCCCCTTCCCCACCCGACTGGATCGATGTGTAATTCCATTTGCGTGCGCTTTGGTGGGTTTGGTTTAGGGTTCAGGCCTGCGAGGCATACGAAATTGGGTCCAATTTGTTCGGTACCTGCGATTATGTGCTTGTTAGTTCCAAACTGGTAGGTGCGTGTGAGTTGCATTCCGTTGGATTGACTGGCTGTTGGCTTGGCCTGCAGTTCGAATTGACAGCGTATGTGTTCATGCATTCCGTTAATGTTTGGTTCAGTGGATCTGTTTGCGTCATCATTTTAATTGGTGTCCTCATGAATGATGTTGCTGATTGAATTGAATTTATACTTGACTCTTGCTTTTTTTGGTTAGAAATATACTAACCATCATAGTAGTTATGTTCGTAACCAATTGATGCTCGCCAGCCACGAATGGATCAGAATTTTCTTCTTTGTGGTGAGAACATAGCACGTCTGTGGTTTGATATCTAGCTGTACGGCAAGTGTCATTTTATACTTGCCTCTCTTTTTATAGAATATAATTGTTATGTTCCCAACCAAATTGGTGCTCACCAGCCATGAATCAACTAGAATTTTCTTCTTCATGATAAAAAAAAGTTAGCATCTCTGTGCTTTGGTATCTGGCCTTGCGACTAATGGTTGGTGGCCATGTCTGTTTAAATGGTGAGGCATTCCTGTATGCGCCAGTTTCATGCTGTGTTTTGTATGCATTGAATATTTTCTTGGTAGTTGTCATGTTTGGAGTCAATTAGGTTCTAGTTTGTTGATTCTGTAATGTGATGAGATTTAGATGGTAAGAGACTGGAAAATTGATTTTGGCTAAGTGAGCACTCTGCCATACACGGTGTAGTAGATGACACATTTAGTTTTCTTTTTCCTCCGGAAATCTGAATGTTCTATGTGACTATATTTAACATAACTAAATTGTATGCAAGAGTTGAATAATTCAACACTGCGGCTGTGATATTTCAACACTTTCAGTTAGGTTCATGTTTTTATTATTCAACACTGCGGCTGTGATATTTCACTAGTTTTACATAGCCTTCTGTTTTAAGCTTGTATTTATTCATGCTGCTTTAAGATACTACATTTGACTTGTACTAACAAACTTGTGTTGTTCTAGGGTCATCTCTTTGGCGATGATCGACAATAGAAATCTTCTTCCTGGCCACCACAAGGATGAGGAGAGTGAAGCTCTTGTCTCCATCGCGGAGGCGGCTTCGCTGGGCGCACGCAATGCAGTGTTAGAGGAGGTTCACAGGGCGGAACAGGTGGCGGTGGCACCGACTGAGGTTGGGCCACGAACAAATGGAGTACCTCCCTCACGTGCTATGGTCGCTGGTGTACTTCCTCTTCCACGTGCTGAAATTGCTGCGGCCGAAGGAGCCCTGAAAGGAGTACTCCCTCGGTCCCTTTATAAATGTCGCGCAAGCTACAGTAGTCAGTCCCTAAATAAATGACGTTCCCTACGAACAAGCTAGGCCGGCACAGCACTGAACGCAGGCGAGCGCAGCAGTCTTATCTGTCTCCCTCGTAGTCTTCACCCACCAGGCCACCACCACCGCACAAATTATGGATTAAAAAAAGAAAAAGGAAAAACAATCCCCCGCACAGTCAAAGGAAGGCGTGAAGGTGTGGCCGGTGGCATTGATTCCACTACATTCCAAAAACTGCACAGAACTTTAATCATTCGTTGGTAGGAGTGCCAGGTCATTCACCCTCCCTCCTTGTTTCCTGTGCCTTCCTCCCAGCGTCACTTATTAAGGGCGTCTCCAATGATCTTCAAATAGGGTTAGGAGGAATTTATTACTATCAATAACACTTTACAAATAAATTTAAATTTAGATGATGGCCTAAAAAATAATATAAAAATAACATGTTGATTGGCTATCGAGGAGAGAGATCAAATAGCTAGCGACTCTCAAATAGCTAATGACTAATAAATATCTAATCTAATTCCGCTCTCCTGTAAAACATCTCTCACACAACTCTCAACTATAGTGTTTATTTTTTTCTTATTTAGATGTCTCATCTAATGGCTAGCGATTTGAAAAAGTGATATTGATACCAATGTAATTGTTTCTATTTGCGATTGGTAACCATTGGAGACGCCGGACCGAGGGAGTACACGTCGAAGTTTGTCTCCTGCCACCTGTGGCACGCAAACTGGTGTCCAGTGCAGACCTGTTACAACTCCAGGCTGCAGCTGCGACAGGAGCTGCTGCAGGCGTTAGGGGTCAGTGTTCATGGCCCCACTTGCCGCGAATCCCCTGAGGTAATCCCCCAATTTATTCGAATAGCTGAGACGTGGATAGGATTTATATTCTTCTTATTTGCTATATAACTTTAATTATTTTGGAACAGCTGGACAAGAATATCGTGGCCACCGCTGCAGGTTCTGGGGCCTATGGAGCTTGCTACCATGCAATCCGCACCATGCCAAGGAAACCCACGGTAAATCCTCAAACTCTTTCTCCTTTTGCTGCTTTGTTATTGAGTACTCCATAAAAAACTACAACTACGATATTTGTTCCTGTTAGATAAATCCAAATTTGACCAAGTTTACGATGTATTCACAAAATCTCCAATTTAGTTTAATACGAAAGTATATTTCATACTCGAATGATATTTATTTTTGTATCATAAATGTTAGTTAGTATCTTTTGTATAAATTTGGTCAAACTTGAAAAGCATTTAGTTTCTTAAAATGAGAGAATTGCATTCTTTTTGGGAAGGAGGGAGCAGTGTAGCCATTGATTCACTTATGAGATATATTCAATCCCATCTTCTATCTTACATGGCCTTTGTATGACTTTTCTGTAGGTCAATCAGTGGGCTACTCGTCTTCCACCTGTGCTTGGCGCATCGCTGGCTTTGGCGGCGGGGGTATATCCACGCTTTTCCAATGACAAGAATGACAAGGTTATCGCAAGTGTTTATGGTGGTCTCAGTCTTGTAATCTTCATGCTCATGGTTGGTATTGTTGCTTCTCCTTTTAGGTCTATGAGTCCTGAAACTGTGAGTCGGCATGTGACATTTGCCTCGTTTACTACCCTTATAGCACTTTTGACTGCAGTTTTGTGTACCCTGTTGTCAGGAAAGGGGTTTATTGCCTCAGTAGTTGTGGTAGGTGTTTTAGCTGTAGCCTGTTTGATGTACTTGTGGAGCCTTAGCAACCAGTACTACCGTGGTTGTTAGATTTCTGATCGAGTGAGAAAAGAAGTTACACTCAATTTTGTTGAGGATAAGAGAAAACACTTGTTATAAATGTCCAAGGTTCAGTATTCTTTTTAATAGCTTTCCACAATTATTTTTATTTCCAGATAGTCTGGCTCACTGGGTCGTTGAGAACGGAATTTTGAAGCGGGCATACCTTTGGGGTTTGGTCAGTTAAAACGATCAGCTGATACATGGACAGATGTATAACGCAAATACTGTGATTTTTGTTTGTAAATACAAATTTAGCTTCAAACACAGGGTATAACTTGTCATGTCAGCACGTCAAAACAAAAGGTGAAAACGTAATTCAAAACAGTAGAGCGGTTAGCCATAAATTCCTGCTATTCCTGCTTTGCTGGCTTCGTCTATCACGTGCTAAGGTACTCAACAGTGTTGTTACAATCGCTGTATCAGATAGGGGCCTTGTCATGCTAGCAGCTCGCTAGCAAGGCAAAAAATCTCAGCCCTAGGCAAAGGCAACAACCGAAATCAAACGTGTTTAGAAGCTATCCTGGTAGTTCGCTAGCAATGCAAAAATCAGCCCTAGACAACGGCAACGACCGAAATCAAACGTCTCGGAATGTCCAGTGCTCCATCACGCCGGTGGCACAAACATCTCTTCAACAAAGCTCGTCCCTCACGCCGGTGGCACAACCATCTCTTCATTGGACCATAGCTTAATTTTCACTATTCAACACGCTTAAAAACAAGAATATACACAAATGATGTGAAATTGCGCGGATAATAATACTAAAACTTGAAAGTGGCAACATTTTTTTTTTTCCTGAAAAAAAGTAAACTTGTGTACAACTGCACTGCACTATTTTATGATTAAACAGGGCATAAATAGGTTAACACAGGATATACTACATAAACAAAACCTTGACCTGGTACGAGACATAAATAAATACACAATCCAAGACATAAATAAATACACATGGGAAATAGCAACGGCACCAAGACATAAATAAATACACAAAAGTTCAGAGAAGGACAACACTGGGAATAGCACAGCATGGCATCCGCATCCTCTTGACCTGCAGATGACAGAATCCACATGTTCAGCTCACAATTATGCAAAGGTTGAATAACAAGGTACGAGATTGCAAAACAGAGCCAACATCCTGGGCAGAGGCAAAGATCATATATATTGAATTAGAAATGCATTTGAATTAGAAATGCATAGGAGTCTTTTGTAGCTCCAAACAAACATTGTGCCCAACAAATACAAATTCTTATCCTATCAGAAGAAAACCAAAATAGATTAAAAAATTGACACTAAATTTTGATAAACAAATAAACATGCAATAAGAAGTTTAGATTTTATAATCACCATGAAGGTAAAAGATGAACATGCACACATTTAAGGAACTCAAACTTAAAGTATACCTCCTTGCCACAACTCTCTTAAATTTGATAGATATTAGAGAGGAAACATAACTGAAAACTTACTTAAACACTCAAATTTGAAACAAAAATGTTCGGTTCCAGAGTGACTTAATTCTGCATGATATTTGTTTCATGCAGTTTTTTTAGGAGAGCTACATATCATTGCATTAAGAATACGAGAAATAATACATAGGATAGACAAGAGCTTACTCCTAGTATAAGGGAGAGATACTCCTGAACCCAACACTCACACCACATCATTCCTAAACAGTACTGATATCTCTGTGCTTAGCTGAAGAAGCATCTCCTTAGGGCAACTATAATGTTTGTTTCATGTAGATGTGCAAAAGGGTAACCATGTCACATGATGTAAATTTTCTTGTCCTCCTCTAACCTTTAGCACCATATACGGAGATCCACACATCAATAAAGAAATTACCTTGTAGTTCTTTTGGCATCTTATCACAACATGCAAAAGGGTGTGGCAGGTGGAGTGAAGAGACAAAAGGTAGGTTTTTATTCCTTAGCTCTAGTGCCTAATTTAACTCCAGTGCTAGTGATTTCTAGCTTGGTACCACCTAATTTAACATATTTCATCTCTGTATCATTTTCTCTTCCCAGTTAGCACCTTAAACTCACAAACGGAGCTGCCCTTAAGAGCATAGACTCCAGATATGCACCAACACACACTCTCATTAGCTAATTGGACATTTACTATTTCATGCAGTTACCCACTACAGTTCTATACAAGAGTCGAGAAGTTACTTCTTTCCTCAAAACCAAGTTACTAAAACATCCAAACTAGGTAAAACTACTCAGGATGGGCTTCCTAAAGTACATCATGAAACAGTTTTCCTTCTTTATGTACCAACCACTTCTTTACAACACAACACAGGTTCTGATCAGCAGGATCAGCTTAAAGATGTCATGACAGGCTAACAGATACAGACTCCCCACAAAACACAGGCAAGTCTAACCAGAGGAACTCGATCGAAAGTTGGAAACAATCAAATTCTAGTAAAAAGAGTCTGGAACATAACATCAGTAAGCATCAATTTATCTACATTCAAATATTAAGCTTTCAGGTTAGTTATGCCATGGTCATTAGAATCTTTTTAGCTGCCAAAGGTGAAGTTAACTTGTAGCCTGTACTTTGAGTAGTGAAGTTGAAGTGTGTGATCCAGAAATCAAAACATCAAGGCACCAAGCAATGCAGTTGGTACGGTTTCTGCTTGAATAAAGTGGTGGTACGCTGCACTCCTATATATCTATGGGCAAATATATGAAACAAATTGCATTCATGAACACATCTTAACAGTAGACTAAGTCAAGGACCGAACTGACCTAAAACATATTTCAGTTTCCTTATCTATTGGGACCAACTAAAAACCTTTAGTAGATGATCTTATTCCAACTTAGCATATGGACGTAAGGTGGATTTTTTCTGCAAAAAACAAAGGCTATCAAGCAAGAAGGAGAAACGGATTTTATACCTCCGCGAGAACATTTAGAAACTCAGATAAATTGGTCAAATACAACAGTTTTGTTGGGATTTTCTGACACTGAAATACGACTTGTAGCCTATTTGAATAGCAACACATGGGATCGCTAGAGATTGGTTTTACAGTAATAGATAGAATTCTCTGAAAGAGATAATGAAGTTTTACTATATAAGAGCAGTTTTTCAAGAGATAACTTACTTGTAACGATCACTCTTTCAGTAAAGCTGCTGCATACAATGGAGCGGCAACAGCAACACCAAAAAACGGCAGCAAGCTAAGCCTCTCCAACTGTGGATTCGAGATTGCAATATAAGCCAGCGCAACAAAATAACAGCTCCCAAGGACAACAGAGCTTTTCTGCAGAAGACAAGGAATCAAAACAAAGTTAGCACCCAGCCAGAACTGGGTAATAATAAAACATAGCAATCTACTACCAAATATTCGTGCAAACATAAAAGAGAAAAATATTAACTTTGTGCAAAAAGGTATGGTGGAACGGCAAATTTTACTGACTTCATCATTTGAATGTAGTATTGACTTGAAACAGATCCTTAAAACAAAACAAATAGTTCCTAATTAACAGTGTTTTTTTTCCCTGTTTTAAAGGCGGTAAGGCGAGGCGAGGCGAAATACCCCCTTCCGGACGCCTAGGCGAATAAGGCGACCGCCTAGGCGACGCCATATAACATATTAATATATTAGTTAACTAAAAATTCAGGAGCAAATCAGACATTAATATTGCCATCTCTTAGCAAGTAATAATACAATAATAAGTGGTGCGACTAGACTACTACTACACACCATCAAACAGTAAGATAACAACTCTGAGATCTATCATCTCTTAGTTCTGCACTGCTGCTAGTGCATTCTCCTCCTCCTGGTTTCCAAGTCATCCCTCATCTCCTTTCTAATTGTAGTAGTAGTCATTGTGCATACTTTTGTATCACCAAAGCCACCAGCCAGATGTTGCTTCAACCTTTTATCCATCCAAAAATGAGTGACCACATAGGGTGCATGTCACTGCATCTTTGTTACAAAGGTCTGGCCAGTAGGCATACTTGCACCCTGGATCTGAACTTGCCATTGTGCTAACTGTAAAAAAAACTAAATAAAAATGGCACTACGAATGCTAGGATTGTACTAAAAAAAAAAAAGATCGATGTTGTGAAGAATTTGTACATTCAACAGTCGAATGGTATGCGTTACAGTCGATCTGTGTATTACTATACTACAATTGCATTTGGGACAAAGCAATTCACTTATTTACAGTGTCTCAAAAACTCGCTTGCCGCTAGGCGTGCTAAAAGGAGGTAAGGATCAAATGGGAGAGGAACAAAGAGGAGACAGGACAGAAGACCTGAAATTTCAGATCTGTGATCATCCGTGCCACCCTCGCCGACCTCTCTCAACCAGCCCAACCGCCGTCACGTTTGCTCTGATCTTCTCACAGCGGTTCACCGAGGCGAGAGGCGGCGGGCACGGAGGGATCCGGAGGGATAGCGGGGGGCAGATCGACGCCGGCGGACTACACACGGCAACAGACCCTAGCGTGTAAATTCGTATAGGAGGGGGGAGTGATGGATTACCATGCAGAATTTGAACACGTGGTCCGCAAGATTGGGCTTTGGCCGGAATTGCTTCGCCATGGCCGCTGCCTTCTTCCCTTCGCCGCCGATGAGCCGGCCGCCTTCCATATCCTTTTTTCCTGGCTCGAATTGGGGAAACGAAGAGCGAAGTGTGCTTTGTTTTGCTGGCGGGTAGGGCCGACCACCGAACCGGCTTTTGTTGTGTGCCCCTGTTGTGTACGCCCGTTGTGTGCCCCTGTGGTGTACTCCCATGCAGTTCGACGTTTTTACTTTTAAAAACATGTTTTGACCGTCTTATTTAAAATATTTTTCGCAAATCATAAAATAAATTAATCAATATTCAAAGATCTTCATTGATAAAATAAGTCGTAACAAAAATAAATTATATTTCGCAAGAAAAAATTGAATAAGGCGAAGATCGAATAAGATGGCGACGAAACCAGGGGTGACAAAGTCGGTGGGGACGGAGGGAGTACGCCCACTTAGCCCGAGCCCGAGCGAACGACTGCAATTTCCGCCGGGGGCAACACGTGGCTCGAGCAGTTCGATCGTAGCAAGTATATTATAATATAGCCCGGCTTCTGCCGCAAGGAAGTTACTGACCTTCTCTCACCATTCCATCCCATACAATAGTTAGCTCTTTTCTAATCTAATTAATACGGGACCCACTTGTCTATCTCACATATTATCTTGGTTCTTGTGCCCAAGTTCGACGGTAAAAACTACAACCCGCTTTTCCTCTCTTCTTCCTTCTCTCCTCCACATCGAAGATTTAGGCCCAAACCCCCATAATACTTTGCTCTCGTAAGGAGATGCCGGGAGGCCAAGACAAGCGGAGGGCTATTTGTTGTGAGAAAAAGTAATTTGAACCGATCGTAAAAAACCATGACTAGGCGAGTCTACCGAGACACTACTCCATCCAGGTCTCACTAATAATTCATCATGTTGACTTTAATATATCATGTTTCACCGCTCGTCTTATTCAAATTCTTTATACAATTTATAAAATAAATAAAATTTTATTAAAGTATCTCTAATGATAAAAATAAGTCATATCAAAATAGATAATGTTTATATAAAAATTTTTAATAAGACAAGCGGTCGAACATGATATCATAAAAGTCAACGAGGATAAGTTATTTCGGGACGGAGGGAGTAGATCAAAAGTTAGAAACAATCAAATCCTAGTAGAAGAGGTTTGGAACACGATTCCATAAATGGTCAATTTATATCTACATCAAAATACTCCCTCGGTTCCTAATTATAAGTCGCTTTTAACTCTTTTTACATCTATTCTCCACGATCTAGATATAATAATATGTCTACATACTCATACATCCCTAATTGATGTCGTCGTCGGTTTTAAATGTCATATGTTTGACTCGATTTGTATAAAATACATACAACATTTATATCTCTAAATAAATTTATTAAAAAAACTAGGCGAAAAGTTCATACCGATGATACTAATAATTTAGCATAAATATTTATATATTTTAATATATAATTGCCGGCAATAGTTTCTCGAAAACAAAACGATAAAACATTTAAGGACGAGAGAGTACGTAGCAAAATGGATGTAACAAAAGAAAAAGTCAAAACGACTTATAATTTGCAACGGAGGGAATACTAAACTTTCAGGTTTAAGTGTGTCATGATCATTCCATTGTTTTTAGCTGCCAAAGTTTTAGTTAAATTCTAGCTTGTACTTTGAGTAGTGAAGTCGAAGTGTGTGATCCAGAAATCAAAACACCAAGGCACCGAGCAGGTAAGGTTTCTCGTTGGACAAAATGGTGGTGCACTCTCCTTTAAATCAATTGGCAAACACATTGCATCCATGAATACATCTTAATAGTAGACTAAATCATGCACCAAACTGACTTAGAAACATATTTGGTTTCCTAAATATAATTCTTAAAAATTATGGTTCCTTTTCTATTGGGAGCAACTAAAAAACTTTACTAGATGATATTATTCCAAGGTCCAATCTAACATATGGACATAAGGTTTGGTTTCTTCTGGAAAATCTTATTTCGTTTGCTAGGAAAAAGGAGAAAGGAATTGTAAATCTTTGCAAACAACATTCAGAAGCTCGGATAAATTAGTCAAATACAGTGAAACTATGTTGGGATTTGATGACATTAAGGCCAGATCTTAATGGAGAGTTTCACCTCCCGGTTTTTGAGATGTGAAACTTTGGTATAAAATAGGCGCCTCCCTCAATGCACGCTTTTATTGTACAGCTTTTATAGGCTCAAAGGTCCCACAACCTCTCTCTCATTGGATGGTTTAATTTGCATAGTTCCATGGTGAAACTCTATTTTTGTCTCAATGGAGGTTTTACCCGTTTCCAACGTATGTGAAACAAGTGTCCAAAAGGTTTCACCATGGTGAAACTTTTTTTCCTTCTCTCTCCTAGACGTTTCATGCAAAAAAGTAAAGTTTTCTTTGATGTGGCGCCGCATTTAATGTGCATGAAACACTTATGAATTCCCGTTGAGGCTGGCCTAAAATATGACTTGTAGCCTATTGAATAGCAACACATATGCTAAGCCAAATAAATTAGTCAAATTAGCCTTTCGTTGTGACTTAGGGGCTGTTTGGATTGCACCTTGAAATAATTTGCTTGGACCGGTAGTGGACTGGACATTGCCTTGATTGCGTTTGGTTGAAACCTTGGATAGGTGTCTATCATTTCTACCAAACGCAATCATAAAAAGCGTTGTTTTTAACTTATTTGCTTGGACTAATATGACATAGTTAATAAGTTAAAGTTGCATTGTTTATCGGTACTTTATTAAATGAGAGGCATGATATTCTATTTTTTATTTGTTGATTCATAAAAAGCATTTGCTTTATTTTTCTCTTTTATTAGTTATGTTTATGTTACTAAAATGATATTAAGTAGGATTATATATACAAGAAAACATATTCCCTCTCTTTATTAAACTTCTCGAGGCAATGGACTTCCAACCAAACGGACTATCTCTCTACTTGCACAGGCGGCCATTCCATCGAATTTTTTCGGTAACTCTCGGACATCACTTTTGCCAAGCAAGTCATCTAGATCACCAACCAAACAAGCCCCTTAGTGTGCCTTGTTTATGGATGGTGGGTGGGCCAAGGCATATATTGCTTACCACAATTTTTTCATTAAACCTGATTGAGCCACGAGTTCCACCAAACTAGCTTTTTATGTTGTGGACCGGCCCAGTGGAGTCCTCCCCAAGGCCCAAACCCTACAATCGTGGGCATGTTTGGTTTCCTTTGACAACTACTATAACGCCTGCCCCAAAACAAAGTTAGAACATCAACTACATTTGGATCTACATTGTTATCCTTGTAAGGATCCTTGCTTTGTTGGGTGAGCAGGGCATCCTTGGTTCCCTGGTATGTTTAGTCTCACATGAGAAGCTTGTCTACCCTCGCTAGGTGCTTCATCTTATTTTTTAACTTATTTTCTTTCCGCAGTCTTTGCTAAAATCAGTCGTCGTGAGACAGAATCTTGAGCGAGCCAATTCGACCCACCCACACGGGTAAGGCAAATCAAATCTCGGCTACAAAGTGTGAAATAAGCCATCGTATTCATCTCTACTACATATAATCGCACCAAAAAACTTTCCTAAAACCACACAACAAACCGTCCACCCGCGGTCATTATCTCTCCTAATCTTTTCTAAGTGCACCCAACAAATTACACCCCAAAGCTAAAAACAAGTTTTGAAACGAATGGGCCTGGATCTATTCTAACATTTTTCTCTTACTCACCCACCACATCCGAGGCCAAAATCATGGGATCAATCCTCGTCTACCACCATCCCATCCCGCTCTGGCTGGTCCGCGCAACTTTCTCTCGCGACCATCCGACTCCTCGTCACCCACGCTTCCCGACGCGCGTCCCTCCGTCTTTCCCACGCGCGACGCGCGACCTTCCTCTGGCGACTGAGCGCCAACGGCGACGGTCACCTCGCCGGGCGGAGCCTCATCCCCAGTCCGCATATCTCGTCGAGGTCAAGGACTGAAGCCGCCGCCGCCGCCGCCGTGAGGTACAAGGCCTGAAGCAGCCTGCCACCCGCAATCCGCCGGCATCGCCTGGAGGTCCACCCGCAATCCGCCGCCGCCGCCTGGAGATCTGCCGGCGCCGCCTGGAGGTCCGCCGCCTGCCACCCGCTGCTGGATGGATTCAGCCCGAACGCCATCCGCCTGAGCCGGTTGATCTGGTCCGTCGTGCCGCCGCCCTACCGCTGCCTGAAGCCGCCGCCGCCTCCTGAAGGTGCCTGAAGCCGCCGCCGCCGCTGGGACTGAAGCCACCGCCGCCAAATTGGTTTGTGTTCCACCAAATTGGTTACTCACAGACAGCTCCTATCAGTCAGGTACCTTCAAACCCTACCTACGTTCTCCTACCCATCAGACATTTTTTTTCATGTTGATCTGCATTAGCAAAATTATTAGCATGCAGGATATAATATGGATACTTCATGGATGCTGCAGGACACATGTTGAACTGCACTAGCAAGACACATGTTCACAAGTTTGGATTACATCTCTTTTGCCTTCAGGTATCCTTCTCATGTTTTGGGCTGCCTACAAAAAAAAAACAGTGAGATTATAAACTTTCTTACTAATTTCATCACTGATTTCACATCCTGCAAGGGATGAGCTATATCCTACTGTTGTGTTCTTGCTTGTGTGATGATGATCTGTTTCACTTGGTGGTTTAGCTATTGATTCTGTTAAACTGCCTACAAAAAGATCATACCTGTCAATTTGATTTTTGATTTTTAATTAAAAAAAATCAGCTCAATTCATTGTTGCAGGGTTTCAGTATTCCAACAGCAGCAGACCCAATTGGCTATGTGTGCCGCACCGTTGCCGATGACCATGACCACCGCAGGCCTGTGTACATGACTCCTCCACGGTAACAATTCAGGATTATCGATTGTATATAATTCAGGATTGTCGATTGTATATTACATTGTCAGTAATGAATTGAGCTAAGTTTTTAGAAGCGATACACTGCATTGGCCTACGTTTTCTACTTTGGGAGAACAACTCTGACAGAAACAAGCTAATGCATCCAAATTATCGCATCATTTTCGTCTAGCATAGCATCAATCTGCATTAATGTTCAAGTTTTCTGAACATTCAAGTTGTTGGTGCTGACTCTGAAAAATAACTGTTTTTGGTGCCTATTACCTGTTGCCGTGAACTCTTGTTATTTGTCTATGCAAATAGCTCTTTTGGGTGTTGTTCCAGATCTGAAAATAGCTTATTTTTTTTGAACTTCTCAAAGTGGCATTCAATAGCAGTCTTAATTGATTTGCTTGTCACTTGTTATTGTGCAGGTATACCTGCGTTCTCCTTGTCACTTGAGGACTTTCAACTATGAACCACTAGCTTCAGCTAGCATCGGTCAGGTTGGTTTTACGGCACACTATTCAATTAAAATATTACATTTGTTTTATGTTTCTTCTAAGACCGAAATTAAGTGAATCTATTTTACTGGTAGAAGATACTACTAAACTTGTCCTATAGGATGGTGGACCTGCAGGGGGCTGGAATGATCATGGTGAGTTCCCTCTCCATGATCCAGTTTTTCTTCCCCATCACTTCCTGACTTCCTGCTAATTCAGACTGACCCAAAGTCGGACGCACTTGATTCGACGACAAGTGGTTGGGCTGAGGCTTGGGGGCGATTGATTTCTACTGTTTTGGTTAGTTTTGTTGGCTGGTGCCTGATGGCCCATATATGACATGTGAGAGCCTTGGCTGCTTGGGCATCGAGCATAGTTCTGGTGTTATGTTAACATTTGATAAATATGGTCTTTAATTTGTAAATGTACTAATATTGCACTGGTGAATCTTTTTAATCTTTCAGCTATGTACCTTCCCTATTTTTCTGCAGGCTGCCCTCTTGCTTGATGCTTTTTATCAAGAACAAAGCTTCATTATCAAGAAATAATTAATGAAAAAGCTTCAGAAAGCTATAGAGCTTGGTATGGAAACATTTTCTGTCCTCTTGGATTGCTATTGGTCGATTTTTATTTCATGGATGATTTCGTGATTTTAGCTGTGTTTAGAGTCAGATTACAAGTAGCTAACTGACAGTTGCTGTTATATGCATGGATGAGTTGTTTAGAGAAACAAACTCTGCACACACTGTCATATACTTATTAAATTTTTGGAAAACTGTAGTGCCATTTCTGAAAAAAATTACAACCATCTTGGCTGATAAATTACTTGTAAGTAATTATTTAGCCCAAAATCAATTCATAGGCTGCACATTACTTGTAAGTAATTATTTAGTCCTCAACAGTAAGCATGTGTTTTAGCTTTGCCAGTAATTTCCTGTTGTAGTCGTTTGAATGAATGATTAATTCATGATTCTACTGTGTCACATGAATTCTTGGTTGTGCAATTCAGGGATTGAGTCTTTGGCAGTGATGCTAAATTAGCAATGGAGGCAATATATTCCCTGTCTGCTTCAGAATAAAAAAAATGCAATGGCTGATCTCACCGAGCTCTTCATGACAGCTAACAGTTGCAATACATTCCCTGTCTGCGGATTCTGGTGGTACGCAATCTTTCCTTGCATCCCTTTGCCTCACTATTGTCTCATTAGAGGGTTCCTAAAAACTGATAGATTAGTTAAACTTGGGTGTGCTTCAGCCTAGGTACAGTGATGAAGCATGAAAGATTTGCCCTGGTTATTTGAGTACAGCATGAAACCAAACAAATGCTTTACTTATAATGTTCCTGCTTATTTGAGTACTCAACCTAATTTCATTGCTTTGCGATGACTTCCAATATTATGCTAATGCTATTTCTGGTCAGCTGGGTATTTTGAGTTTGTATCTAAAGTTTGAAACTCAAGTAAAGTGTGTGTAACCAAATTAGTTGTTTTATTTTTTCTTCAGAACCCTGATGACCAAATTAATTGTTTTATCTTTGGAACAGACTACCCAAGCTTGAGCTCTATATCAACACATCTTCTCTGATCCCCAACAGTCGGTGGCAGTGGATCCACTAGGAGCATCTCCAAGTAAACTGCAAATGGTATCATTATGAACAAAACACAAAGAGATGTGCTGCAGCTGGGTCCATGGAAGCATTCTTGTGCAACGACCTGACCATTGCTATTTTGTTCAGTACCTATTAAGTGTGATGTCGGTCTTGATGGTCATGTATTAACAAAACACAAAGTGATGCTATAAAAATGTATTGGTGGGCTTGGTTAGATTGTGGTTACGGTCTGTGCAGCATTGGCTTTCCTTATTTTACCCTGTGTTCATTTTCACTATGACTTTTGATGTTTTTGAAAACTGAAAGCTATTACCTTGGGCTGATTTAGCATGCTCATCTTAAGTATAAGTAATGTTACTCTATGTTCTAACTTCTATGCTGAATTGCTGAGCGGCTGCACTCGAAATCAAGTTAGCAAAGTATAGCTCTCAAGCAGCAGTGTCAGCATTCATTACAAACATTGCAGGTCTACAGATGATCAAAGAGATTAATCAAATAGAGAACATTTCTTTCTGAGTCTCTTGGTTTTATCGTTGGATGTTATTAAGTGTATTTTTTAATGAACCGTGGCGGCCTTTCGGCACTATCCTAGTATAGTTAAAAAAGGCGTCACCGTATCCTTGCTCGGCGAGGTAACACAGTGTCGAGCAGAGGAACCAAGCAGCCAGCCCTGTGATGGTAAGGTTTGCCTTGCCAGAGCAAGCAAGGAAACTAGCCAGCCGAACAAAGCCTAGGCGAGGCGCTACAGTAACCGACAAAGGAAACCAAAACGTGCCGGCAATTTCCCTTGGCCTTCCACTGACAAAGGGAAACCAAAACGTGCCAGCGTCGTCATCTCATCACTCGCAAGCGCACGAGACAGAGGGCCAAAATTCCCCAATTCCCCGCCTTCCCCGATTCCCCACCGCGAACCCTAACCCTAGCCCGCCCGCTCGCCCGCCTCCCATGGACGGCGAGGACTCCGGCGGCGCCTCGCCGCCGCCGGTGCCACTGGCACTCGTGCCCCCTCCTCTTCAGCATCCCGCCGGCTCCGCCCCGCGCAGAGGGACATGGCGGCGTCCCCGACTCCAGCTCGCGCTCCGTGACGGAGACGGTGAACGGCTCCCACAAGTTCGTGATCAGGGCTACTCGCTCGCCAAGGGCATGGGCGTGGGGAAGCACATCGCCAGCGACACCTTCACCGTCGGCGGCTACCAGTGGGCGGTCTACTTCTACCCCGACGGGAAGAACCCCGAGGACAACTCCGTCTACGTCTCCGTCTTCATCGCCCTCGCCTCCCGATGGCACCGACGTCCGCGCCCTCTTCGAGCTCACGCTCCTTGACCAGAGCGGCAAGAACAAGCACAAGGTCCCTCCCACTTCGACCGCTCCCTCGAGTCCGGGCCCTACACCCTCAAGTACCGCGGATCCATGTGGTAAGTTCTGTGCAGATCCCCCTGTCCCATTTTTGCCTGTTCCTTATTTGGTTGTGTTAGGTTGAGACGATTCATCATCCATAAATGTGTTTTTTGCCTGTTCCTTATTTGGTCGGGTTAGGTTCGTTATAAGTATGAGACTGTTCCTGCTGAGTCGATTTATCGTCCATAAATGTTTATTCTGCAGTAGAATTATAGCCTAGTATTATTCAACTAGGGTTGGTGTGGCTGCGTTTGGTTTGCTACTACACTTACTAGTACAAGAGCGCTCCTGTTGTGCTGATTTAGCATCGACAGAGATTTATTATTCTATAGTGGAATTGTAGCCATTCAATATTATTATTCTATAGTGGGTTATGTCGCCATTCAATATTCAATTAGGTTTCATGTTATTGTGTTAACATGGGTCTAGTGCTATTATGACAGACATTGTTGACGTTTTCAACTAATCGTTGTTCTTTAGTGGTAGTAGTGCATTGTTCTTTGGTTCAGTTTCGATTTGAATGGTTGTGAGGCGCTGAATTGGCTTGTTGTGTGCCTAAGTTGCAAATATTAGTGTGCTTAAGGGGTCTATTTTTTGGTTTTCATCTTGGTGTTAAGGGTCTATGTGTGTCTATGTTGTGTTTGTTTATCCAGTTTCATATGTGTGTGGTTATGAATTTTCAGTTGCAATTTGTTCTCATCCAAAAATTCTTTTCGTATGCTTCATTGCAACTATATTTGTGCACCAACAAGCTCCATTTTCCGTTGTTGGAATTAGATTATATATATATATATGTGTGTGTGTGTGTGTTATGATGTTATTGTGTCCTTTATGAAACTGTACATATCCATGGTTTACCTTATGCAGTTTGATTTTGTTAGTGCAGCACTCCAGCATGTCCAAGCTGCTGTTGAATGTGCGTTTTCAGTTTTTGTTTGTTTGTCAATTTTCCAGTGTAAATGTGTAGCGGTGAACTGGTTCTGCAACTTTAGTGCCTTTGTGCTAAAAAACATACCGACATTTCTTCTGGTTCCTGTTTGAATAAATTGATTTTTTTTTTTTTTTTGTTTTGTGTCCCTTCTCGATCAATGAATAAAGTCTTGAATCATTGCTCTTGCAAAAATAAATAGCCATTCCATAAAATAAGGACATCTAACTGGACTCAGATAATTGAATTTACATCTATCATTCTTTGTTTCAGGGGTTACAAAGCGATTCTTTCGTCGAACTGCCCTTGAAGCATCAGACTTTCTCAAAGGCGATTGTCTGAAGATAAATTGCACTGTGGGAGTTGTTGTGTCAACTATCGATTACTCAGACCTCACTCTATCCATGTTCCAGACTCAGACATCGGCTATGATTTTGGTTCACTGTTGGACAGTCAGGAGGGTGTTGATGTGGATTCTTAATGTGGGAGGAGAGAGGTTTCATGCCCATAAGTTGGTGTTGGCTGCACGGTCTCGTGTATTCAAATCTCAATTTTTTGGTGACGAATCTGATGAAGAGAATACTGAGGCTAATGAGAGTGATGAACTAAAGGAGTTTTCTATTGATGATATGGAGCCAAAGGTTTTCAAGGTCTGTTTCTGTTCTTGTATTGTGTTTACCCTTCTAGTAAAACAGTGACTAGCAATTATTTGGTGAATATTTGTTGCAGGCAATGCTTCACTTCATCTATAGAGACACCCTTTGTTGATGATGATGAGTTGGGTGCGCCAAGCTCTGATGGTTCTATCTTTGATACTCTGGCAGCTAAGTTGTTGGCTGCAGCCGACAAATATGACTTATCAAGGCTAAGATTGCTATGTGAGTCTTACCTGTGCAAGGGCATAACAGTGGCCTCATTTGGTAGTGCGCTAGCATTGGCTGATAGGCACCGAGCCATGGAGCTTAAAGCTGTTTGCCTAAAATTTTCTGCAGAAAATCTTTCAGGTACTTAAACTTATCATACCATATCTTATGATTATTTAATCCAAGTGGCCCCATTATTTGCTTTGAAAAACTCTGTCACCGAACCATGGAGCTTAAAGCTGTTTGCCTAAAATTTTCTGCAGAAATTGTTTCAGGTACTTAAACTTATCATATCAGATATTGCTTATGATTATTTCATCCAAGTGGCCCCATTATTTGCTCTGAAAAACTCTTGTCAGTCGAAAAATATTCAAAAGTGGACTGTCATCAAAAGGATTGGTCATTATTTGGGCACAGAAAATTCTCTTGAACTTTAGTCAGTTAAACTCTTTGGCTTTACTTGTGGAAATATGTAGTCAACTATTACAGATGCTTCAATGTTTATTTTAAATACAGTTTGATTGAGCCACCTACATTGTTACAGTTTGCTATGCATCGTTATGATCAGCTCTATGTGTCACCTGAGTTCTATATTGGTGCAATAGTTTTTTAACGGCCTAGACTGTGTTAGCATTTTTGACTGAATGACAAAGGTTTTAAGCTATCGACAATTCCGTAGGTAGCGTGCAAATGCAGTTATTTGTTAGCGTCTTCTGATAGCAATACCTGGGGTCATGGGTTTTACTTATTCTGCATGTCATTAGCAGTCTCAATTGTGAATAGAAGCTACGGTCTGATTGGTTACTTGCACTACTCTAGCCTGTATTGAGCATGTGCAGTCTGGGCTAAGCCAGCATAAACATATGCAATGGGATGGTGTTTGGTTGCCTGCACTGTATTGTCTGTGATCACCTTCCCACCCACCCTTGTGGTAAGAGTAAAATATGTCTCCTCCATCTTCCTCAGCCCACTCCTGTCTGCCTCTTTGGCACTGCTTGGGCAGCTGGAGATGGAGGAGCGAGGAAGAAGCCGAACGCATTTGTGCCGGAGTTCGTGGATGAGGTGGAGTTGCAAGGTTAAGGATGACCTTAAAAGCGTGGCGGACGCGTGCTGCCCTGAGGTGTGCGGTGCACCCAACTCGAGGACGCAGAGGTAGGGGTGCAAATTGGTGACAATTAGGTGCACCTCCAAACCTCTTTAGTTCAAGCATTTGTACCACTTTTCTAAAAATTTGGATAGCTAGTACAAATACTTGAACTAATAAAGAAAGGTTTGGAGGTGCACCTAAAAGGATCCTTTGCATCCTTCGCGAGAGGACTGTGGGCTCGGGTAGGCGTGGTGGAGGATGAGGGGGCGTCGGTGCATAGCGTGGCAGTGGTGGTGAAGACATGAAGGTGAAGGACAGGTCCAGCGCATCGACACCCGAAGTATCTTGGGCGGGGGAAGGGATTGGCATCGACACCCGGCGTATCTTCTCGGCTGGGGAAGGGATTGTTTAGTTTATAGCCGGCTAGGCAAGTTAGGAGACATCACCAAACAGGCCCAAGTGCGTGGAAAGGGCATTGTCGAAGGAGAGCAGGGGAAAAGGGTGTGGGGTTGTGGTGGGGATGCCCTTGGCGGTGGTGGTGGTGACATGTTGCAGTCATGAGTGTCGCTGGATAGCATGGAGAAGGGCGTGGGTCATTGTGGTGGGGCGACATCCATTGGCTGCGGTGGCATGGTTATGCGATACAAGATCCATTTTTCATGAGAGAATTATCTATTTGGCCCTGAAATCGTACAAGGCACTGAAATTTTGAACTTATGTAGCACCAACTTGAAATTTCCTTCCGTGTCGGCACTGCTGTCCATTTGATGCACTAATGGTGCCAAGTGACAGCCAAAATGGCATTTATACCCTTCTCTTTAGCGAGGAGGTCTGTAGTGCTAGATAAGAAAAGCATAAATAGACATATTGTCAAATAAGGAAAAGCATAAATATCTCAAATATACTTGTAAAGTAAAGACATGGTATTTTGATAATTGAATAGATAATAATCAATAAATTTCATGCACAAGCTTCACAAATTAAATTGCATTGCTTGCAAGCGAGGCCGCCCCACTCCTACACGACACGTTCTCTTCGGGCGTGCGCATCGGATTAAGCCTATGATATCCTGCTCAGCGTGCGTGTTGTGGTCCCATCACGACCGATGGAGCACGTGGTGGCGGAGGAGAACATGGCCGCGGAACACCTAAGCTGACAACAACCATGGGGAGGGACAAGGTGATAGCCTGGTGCGAAATACCTCATTGTTGCCGCGCCCGATGATGGGGACATGTGCAGATGGCGATGTCTACGCTGCGTCGCGGTCTAGTCGTGCCAGCTCCCCGCGTTCGCTAGGAGCACACAGGCGTGAACTTGGCGATGTCCATGTTGCACACACTTGCTAGAAGGCTCGCGAACCTAGAGATCATCATGTTGCGGCGTGTCCACCTTCATGTCTCGCTGCCGTCGCGATCTGAGTCGTGCCAGCTCCCGCGTCGTTAGGAGCACCGCGGATGTGAACTTGGCGATGTCCATGCTGCATGCACTTGCTAGGAGGCTGCAAACCTAGAGACCATCATGGGGCGCATGTCCACCTTCACAGCCCCCCACCGTTGGCACCTGGCGTAGCGCAGCCAGTTGGTGCGCTGCAACTGCAACAAGTTGCTGTGCATGGCCCAGCGATAATGGCCTGGTTCTCGATGTCCACCACGGCAGCCACCTTTGCTGAATGCTGATGAGATCAGTGCAAGTAACCCAATGAAGGGATAAATAAGGCAACTAATCCTAAATTACATGCATGCAAAAGATAAAACAAAGCATAATTCTAAGGTTGTCGAAACAACTTGAGCTTATACACTGCACCTAGATGTTGCCTTGCATGGCGCTATGCGCCTTGATGGGTCAGGCGTCGAGTGCAGTTAGTGCACTCAACACCTAGCTGTAGCCCATAGCGCACGCGTGCTCTAGAAGCACACAAGCGATGGCAGCGGCGAAGAGATGAGGAGCCATGGGAGTGGGATGGAGTCATGGAGAAGAAGGCGTCTCACTGGCTTATGTGCACGGAGGTCTTTGCGGTGTTGGGCGGCGACATCACGGGATGCCATTTTGAGTTAACGTTCACGTTTCTTGGTGGTACATCACGTAACAGAGTTCTTTTGATGGTATTTTCCCAAACTGCGGTCTTTTTCGATGCTGTAGAACTATTTTTTTCCAATAGATAATTTTTTCATACTACATCACAATGCAGCCTACATAAAGGTCTAGTGTGTGTGCAACCAAACGCTGCTGACCTGCACTATCAAAGCCTGAAATGTAGGCAACCAAAACCCTAACTGAATTAGATAGATGGTGGACTGCAACATATTGTCATTAGCAGGTTCAGATGTGAGACGGACTAATATGGCTTGCTAGATTATAATAGTTATATGATGTGTTTCACAATGAAGAAGGTATGGGTTGGTGGACAGGTGTTCTTTTTTTTTTAAAAAAAAAACAATTGTCAGGGCTACTGATTCTGTTATTGCCAACCTCTACGTTTCAGCATTGGGTAGTTTCAGGGTTTTGCCCCTGGATATAAGAAATTATGCCTCCAGTCCACATATCATCGAATGACCTTTTGGTTGCTTTTATTTGCACAATTATGTTTGTACACCTCCTGGTGCAATTAAGTTTATAAAGCTCCATAACCCATTCCAGATACACTTATGTCTCTGCAGCTGTAATGCGGACAGAGGGTTTCATTTACCTCAAGGACAACTGCCCAGCTCTCCAGTCAGAGATACTGAAAACTGTTGCAGGGTGTGAGGACCAGTGCAGCAGCGTTGGGAAGAGCCAGAGCGTTTGCGGGCAGCTCTCGGACGGTGGCGATTCCAGTGTCCGCAGGGTCAGGCAAAGAACCTGAGGTCAACCCAGAACTGACATGGTTAGCCATCTCTTGCTCTGTAAATGACGATGGCAATTCGTCTGTATGTGAAGAAAAGACAATTTTAAAGGAGCTGTAACTAGCTGAATCTTATCATGCTCCTTACATTACATGCCATGTTGTTTGTAACTAGTTGACTGTTTCGTCATGACATACCGAATCTATGTGTAGACAGCCCTGCAAAAGCTCACTGAGTCAAGATAAACATGCTTGTCTTGTGTCTTGGCAACTGGCGTTTGCAGCAGGCCAGCAACTGTCTGCTACTAACCTGTTGATTCGATTTTATTCTTCTCTCGACTGGAAGGTGTATCTGAAGTCAAATAGGAGGTGATTCTTAGATGTAGTCATTTTGCTGCAAAGGTGTGTTGAAAATTTTTTTGTCTGTTCAAGTACATGGATTTTACATTTCTGTTGAGGTGGTTCGTAGATAGAGCCATTGTGCTGCAAAGGTGGTGGTGACAATGTTTGTGGTCTGTTGGCAATACATTTCTGTTTGCAAATATCCGGAATTGTCATTTGTCAATGTTGGAAGGTGATGATATGTATCATTTTTATCTTTTTTGAAAAGGATATGATACATAGCATTTGTTGACACGTACTACGTAGTTTTGTTACAGACTGGTCGTAAATGTTCACCAGAGTTACGGTGGTGTAAAACTGTGAATTTGTTGGACACGTCAATTCGGGCGAAAAGTGGTGCGAATCAATCTTGGCCGGGGCCGGCCATGGATGGATGATGTCCTTTTGCCCCTGTGGGCGTCGTGGCCAGCGAAGAGTACGGCGACCGAGCGAGGCGGTCTCTTTTGCTCACGTACGCGCTGCCGCCCATCCACCGTTCCACGGGTGCCGCCAAGCAAGGCCGGCGCCACCACACCCCACCAGATTCGATACCCACGCATGGGTCCAGGTGGCATCATGTCCCACCCACGGTCGGTCCCACAATTTTACCAGGAATTTCTGTCTCTGACACCTTGGTCCCTGTCCTGTCAGCGACATGGACGGCAACGGCAGTGCGGCGCCGCTCGTAAAATACGTCGGCTGGTGGGGCCATAATCTCATGGGCCCTGGCGTCAGCGACTCCGAGCTGGGCCGCGCGTGGGGAAACGAAGCTAGGTCTCGTGGACGAGAGGGGCCACCGCCCGCGTGGGCGTCGCGGCTTCCACTCTTTCCGCCCGTGAAACTTTTCTCACGCGCCCACCACCCACCCATCCATCCATCACCCCCCCCCCTCTTCCGTCCTTTCCTTTGTCTGTCTCGAAGCTTCTCTGATTTCAGACGCAACCTCGCGGGGTCAAGGAGCCAGCCAGAGGGAGACGCGGACGCAGCGAGCGTTCAGCCGGAGATCGACCAAACCCTAGCCTAGGGTTTGAGCCGCGCGCGGGGCTGCGGCGTGCCGAGACGAGATGTCGACGCCGGCGAGGAAGCGGCTGATGCGGGACTTCAAGCGCCTGCAGCAGGACCCGCCCGCCGGGATCAGCGGCGCGCCGCACGACAACAACATCATGCTCTGGAACGCCGTCATATTCCGGTACCTCATCCCTCCCCTCCCTCCCTCTCGCCCGATAATCCCGTCCTGTTCTAGGGTTTGATTGAGGGACAGACTCGGATCTCGCGGAGGGCCGGGTTCTTCCTTTTCGTCTTACTCGTGTTTGTTGTGCTGATGAGTGGCTGGTGTGGTTTTGCAGGCCGGATGATACGCCGTGGGACGGAGGTGAGATTCCCCGCTCTGACCCCCTCTCTCTGATCTGTTGCTCATGTGGTGGTGCTTGTTGTGTGGTTGCTACTTGCTTGAAGGTAGTTTGGTTCGGAATCGTGCAGGTGGAACCGTAGAAATTCATGGGGCATAAGATATTTGATTGTCACAGGAACTCTGAGACTCATTTGGCTCCTCATGACTCTTTTTAGCTTGTTCCCGCCAGTTAGTGTTTCATGTCCGTCTTGTGGGAACATTCCGTTCATGTGATTCGTTAGTTGCATGTTGAAAGTTGCCTTTTGTCTGCAGAACATTGGTTAACTGTAGGTTTGAGCTGAAATTCTGTAATGGCTTTGGTGTCTGTTAAATCAGAAATCGACAAATTTGTACGGATAGCACCCAGTAGGATGCAGCAGTAAATCTGTTACCGTTTCGGTAACTATTAATTGGAAACGACAAATTTATTTTGTGGCATACTAAGCACCCACTATGTAGGCAGTTCCACCTGTGTGTGGAAACTGCCACGTAGATATTAGCAGCTTACAGTTTAGATTTCCTAACTATATATACTATATCAGATTCTCATTTTTGTGCAGGAACTGATATTTCCATTATACAGTATTTAATGCTATCTGTTGAAAGTTGTCTCTGGATGATATGTCCGTACTCCGTTGAACATTGTTTAAGTGTAGGTTCAAGCTGAAATTCTTTAACAGCTTTGGCTTCAGTTAAATCTGAAAACGACAAATTTTGCATGGTGATAACGTTAACACCCACTAGGATATGGCTTTAAATCTGTAACATTTTTTAGTTTCTGTTAATTGGAAACAACAATTTTTTGTAGTATACTAAAAGCTCCCTCTAAGTAGGCAATTCCACCTGTAGTGTGTGGAAACTTCCATGTAGATATTAGCAGTTTGCAGTTTGGGTTTCTTAATTATATGAATCTCTTTGATTTCTCGGTTTGCTTGGTAATGTTTGCTTTCTATGTATCAGCAAATCTTTCGGACTGTTGCCTAGGTCTGCACTGAGAAGTATGCTGCATAATTGAATCAGTGGTGTGCTGCTTGGATGACTTTGTTCTTTGTTTTCTATATTTTTATAGATATAGAATTAATTAGGAAAGAAATGATTTCAAAGGTGGATCAGGGGGGTAACCAGCAGTGGGTGAGCCCTTGCTACCACACTGCATATAGATATAGAATTCATTAGGAAAGAAATGACTTGAATGGTGGGCCAGGGGGTGACAGCAGTGCCCAGGCCCTTGCTACCACACTGCATATATTTTTTGCTACATTGATTATGTGACACATAGTCCTTGAAAGTTAGGTTATGGCTTATGCATTCCTTGTTGAGATGTACTCCCTTTCCATTTCATTTGCAACTGATGTCCTTCAAACTATCAATTTTATTCCGTTTGTAGAAAATCGCATTTATCCTAAATTTGTTAAAACTAGACTTAAAGATAGTACTAATTACTTAGTATAAAATTTTTTATATATTTTAATAAATAATTCTTAGAGTTTGAAAAGTCTCTGTTTTTCTGACAAGTTTTGGAGCCTTTGTGCTTGGTACTGATTCCCCCCATCCCTTTGTCCACTTCAATCCTTGATTTCTTGACCCTACCAAAGCCGTGCTGAGCAGGCTACAACCTGGAGCCCTAGCCAAGGTAGCTTCTATCCCTGGTTAGGTGATGCTTCCTTTCATCAATTTTTGTTTGGCTATTGCCACTCAGTCAGTAATTTAGTTTCCATAAGCTTACATTGACTATGTCATGGGTGATTGTTAGACCAGGATGGCCCAGCCTGGGCTGGCGTGAACAATACCCGCGTGGGATTAGTTAGGAAAGGAATAAGATAGATTGATTCGGTTAGGATATTCCTTAGGGGTCCAAGGCAGTCATCTCTATATAAAGAGAGTCTCCCTTATTTTGTAAGGGAGGCAATGAAAAATATATTACCAATCTAATCTCTCTTCTCCCCAATTAAGCTAGGCGCAGAGGGGCAAAACCTCGCCCTAAATCAGTTTTGGACTATGATCTACATAGTTAAGAAAAGTTAGGGTACTATATGTCTAACAGATTTATATGTTGGAAAATATTCGGGCTCACCTTAGCACTGTCTAACAGATTTATATGTTGGGTAGAACACCTTGGCTACCCTTGCACCTTGCTAAGTAATTATATACACTTGAACTGACCTTAGCTTCTTGGTGGTATGCACTCTGAACATTCTATCCGAAGTCCTGTCACTGCATCTGGGTCATCATATGGGACCATAACACATTAGTTATATCTGTGCTCTGCTGCTTTTATTTTTTTTTATTCCACGGCGTTACATTGAGTACATCCACTTTTTTCAATGGGGGCATATTAGGCTGTATTCATGGACTGGGTTGCACCTAGTGCCTTGTTATCTATTAGTTTGGCTAGGGTGTTTTGGGCTGCCCTAGGGACATTTATTAAAGCTGTCTTAATGGGTTGTAATTCACGATGGTGCTGGGTACAAATGAATAGTGCCAAGTGTTCTAGCATTTATGGTTCAGACAAAAATCTGAAATGAATCTTTCAGATATGATCATCACACTCAAGATGGAACTGGTTATTTTCTTTTTTCCCCAACATCAATGAAATAGCAAATTTGTGTTATTCATTTACCAAGATTTTTCTAGGTTGAAGATGTGTCAAGTTATGAAGAAGATTGTCTGGTCTCCATTTATTTCTTGAGAACTAGGATTTTGGTGGTTTAATCAGTTTCTCATTCCATACAAAGAAAAACTAGGTCACTTTACATGATCGGGTTTGGTACTGATCTTTCTAGATCAGCGATATTTATTTTCTGGTTGAGTTTGTGATTAAACATCAACATGGGTTTGTAGTTTCTTTACCACCTATTGTAGTCATTTTATGGCTATAAGGAATCAATTTTAACCCCAATTTGTTTTATAATGTGCAGTTAGTCTGGCATAATTTGAATTTCTTAATATACTCTTTTGTCTACGTGCTGCAGCAATCTGGCCCTGTTACTTTTGTAAAGCATATTGAATCTCAGGTGTCTGTACATTCCTTTGTTTTGCTAATGTCTCATATGGATTTAGAACCACTTGCAATGAGCCGCCCATGATTAATGAAATATAAATTTAATGTAACATCCTCAGAAGTTATGAAAGTTGTCTTGTCTCTTTTTATACTGCCCAGTACCCTCTTATTGACTTTCA